>MU910231.1:1126-20148 GCA_036418205.1 Ostertagia ostertagi | reverse complement strand
GCATTGGTGCATTTTAGTGTTAGCCATGATTCTGCTATTGACTGCACTTACAGCTGCAGGTCAAGCGTTGCACGTGGAATGAAGTGCAAATGTTTCACATGTGATGAAGTGGGGTGTTTTAGAACTGTAGCAGTGTGTTATACAGTTTAGATCGCATAAACACAGCATATTAAGACAATGCAAAGCAGGGTCAACCGTGCGTTGGACAAAGTCCAACGAGGGGTGGGGGTCGTATTTGGGGTGGAAAAAGGGGGGGGGTCGTATTTCGCGAGGTAGCGTTAATGTTACAGTAAGGGAGTGATGATGCAGTTGGTTGCGCCCCCCCCCCTCCTAGAAAATGTTGCAGTGGAAATGTTGGTGAAATAGAGGGAAAGTGAGAGGATGTTTGCGGTTTCGTGGTAGGTATACCCCCCCCGCTCGACGGTAATTTTGGAGGAAAAAGTGGGCGGAGTTTGGGCTGTGTCGACTGGTCTCAGAATCGAATACTATAGAATGAGCCCCATGATGGCGATGGCAGGCGAGGGTGGTGAAGGGTTGACCCTGAGGGGGGGGTCGTATCGAGGCCCTCTAGAAGGGGGAGGGGGTCGTAAAATTTTCGAAATCGGTCCAACGTGACGGTTGACCCTGATGCAAAGCACTGTTTCACTATTCCAACACCATGGTCTCACATTTTATCTTTCACGGAAACTTTGTCTGTAATGGTAATTCAGAACGTTGGTGAGGAATTGCTAGTTCTTTCACGTGTTAGCGCCATTCAGTGAAATTTCGCTCTAATTTGATGCAGGCCTGCTCCCATAAGATTCCCGTGAACGAGGGTACAGTTCATTCCTCGCCGACTGATTGGGCGGGTCTACGGACTTGACGTGGAGGCAGCCGCACTGATAGAAGACGAGTGGATAAACTGTTCTCAACATACTTTGCTGAGAAACAGCCAAGCACACTGGAAACAGTCTATCCACGCTACTTCTACCAAGAGCAGTGGAAGCCCGTCGCATCCCTGATCAGACGGCGAGATATGGATTGCATAGTTGTCGATAGAACAACTCAGCTTGTAACCCAGATTGGTAATGACAATTCATTTGGCTGATCGCCTTCTTCGAGAACTTTATAGGAGGATGAGGAGGATAGAAAACATTGGAGGAAGTACGCGTCGGGACACTATTTCAACTACAAAGTCACTCAACCGAATCGTATGCAGGGTCAACCGTCCGTTAGACAAAGTCCAACGAGGGGGTCGTATTCGGCCGACGAAAAGGGGGGTCGTATTCGCAAGGTCGGAGGCAGCGTCAATCCTACACCAACGGGGGTCGTAGTGTGACGCTTTACGCTTTGTGAGTGCTAAGAAAAAAATTGCCGTTTCACTGTTGATATCCCCCCCCCTCGACGGCTATTTTGGAGGAAATGTGGGTGGAGTTGGGCTGTGTCAACTGGTTTCAGAATCAAATACTAACCTGCGCTGTCGTCAATGTGTCAACACATAATGCCAATGCCAGGTGACACCCCAAGGTCGGGCATGTAAATCCAAGAAGTAAAAAAATAATAAAATTGAAAAGCAGCTAAGGTGGCTGATAAATTATGTGCCGATTTAGTGAACAGGGGTGCTTCATAGTATTTTTATAGTGGTCATGATTTGTGCAAATCTTTCGCGGTGAGTGTTTTACCGAATTAAATTGTTCGGAAATAAATGTCAGTTTTCGACCTTTAGTTTTGGCAGGACATTTCTCCGTTCCTATTAACAGGAATAAGAAGCCGCTAGAATCTACACTTCTTCGCCAACGCTCGACTCAGAGCTTCGTTCAGAAAGTTGGGTAGAGTCAGGTAGTTTTAGATATGAAGGGAGGTTCAAAGGTCACTCGGATATAGAAGTAAATACGTCTGAAGGCTCCAAAAGAAAGTTGTACTCTCTTGGGATGCTTGCTTAGCTAAAAAAATTATGGCGTGGGGCTCGGCCGAATCTAGTTGGTTGGCTGGTAGGCACGATCGCCTTCGATATAACCTCTTGAAAAAAATGGGTAGTATTATATTTTCAGCCAATCGTTGGTGGATATGCTCTTGACTGACATTCTATCCAGAAGTATAGGTGCAACTGAATGCCTTGTCAATGCAATCAATCAATTTCAGTCGATTTTTGTGCCATTTTTTATCCTCAAACAGATTTATCACAAAGCTATTCGACAAAAAACCGGGGCTGGATGTGAGCCGACCCTGTGTGTGAGCTTCGCACTGCCAGGTTACTCCACGCGGGACTGGATGTCACATATGTACAATTCCTGTATGGTGCCGCTTTGCTCTTTTCGGATTCAAATGAGATTCCACTCCGACCGTCCCTTCTTACGGTACACACTTATTTCGAACTTTGACAGAAAGTAAAGCGTTCTCGCAGTAATAACTGGGATCAAGACTTCCATGAGTGAAACACTGTGAAGGATACGGTATGCTAAGTCAACACGAGATGCTTTCCAGGTTGGACGGCCGGAGATGAGCGACGGAGATAACGGGATAACCCGAGGGAACGGCGACGAGTTGAGGGGCAGTCGAGATGCCCGCGAGGATCAGAGAGGCGGCGTTCCGAGTCGCTGAGGACGTCTGGTATCGCTGCCCTGGGTCACACGTCTGATACTCATCGTCAAGTGCCCTGCATCGCGTACTACCTTTCCAGGGGGTATGCGTGCCTATTGTGGTCCCGTCCATGGTCTCGCCTGAAGTGTTCTTGCCTTCTATTCCATTTGTGTATATATACATCTGTGTGCCTATATTCAATCCAATAAACCTCTCATCATATCTTGGTGTAATATTGGGCTCGACTACTGACGGCAGACTAAGTGAATTCTGCGGCGAGTTGATCTCATACACTAATGGAATTGTTTCCCGTGGCGGCAATGGGGTAAGAGCCATCTGGTCGAGCACTCAAAATGCAAACCACGCCCTTGTGCTGCTCCGGCCAGATGCTGCCTACTCCTGCTGCGTCGTGCTCAACATGCACTGTGCAAAACGGTTTCGGCATTATGGCGTGCTTTTGGCAGAGATATCATTTCAGAGGCAAATACTGTGCGTCACCGAGACACTATGGGAAAGGGTGTGGAAACCTTTGGCAGATAGAAGAGTTAGGAATTTGAACGAGAAAATCGTCTAACCTGAAGGAAATTGGAGGAAGGTGTCCCAGAAGATAGTAAACTCATTAATTGATTCCAAACTTACTTGTTGGGCTGTATTTAGGTTTCAGCGATTTTAGAGAGTTATCGACAAAGTATCGGATCTGCTTGACGTTAGTTATTATGCCGGTCATTAGCCTGTTGGATTGTAAGCATTTTATAGTGACTTAAAATTCATTTGAATCTTGTTACACTCGGGAAATTCCAATAAAATAATTTTTCAACATCCACCATCCTCCTATCCAAACATAATATATGCTGGAGTTTTGAGCAAGGTGCAGCTCTCCCAACATTATTCAAAATTTGTATGTACTAATTTGATCCCAGCAGAAAAAACAGCTTGGTCGAAAAGCGTTCGGCCGATTATTACTTTTGACGCATTATGTCATTAGAGATCCTTGCTTTACTCGATATAACTTCCACCCTTTAGGCTGGTCCTACCTCGAGCATGCTCAAGATTTTGTTGCGGATAAGAAAAGGATCCTGGTTTACGCGAATCGATCTTCATTGCATTCTACAGCATTCTTGCCGACACAGGATGGTGGTATATTCCAATGCTTAATAGCGATTATACGCATCATAAATGTTTCTTGGTAGCATATTGAGACTCACGGTTAGTGAAACAAAGAAAGGTTTAATGAAATACGCCTATATACTACAGTAGTGGCCAGAAATTTATGAACAAACGGTTTTTTCATGATTTCTCTTTTGAAAGTCACTGCAACGTCTCCAAATTTGCAACAATTATTAACTACGTGTTTTATGATCCACACAGAAAATTTCAACCTTCAGCTCAAATTTGGGTTTAGAAAATTTTAGATTTTTCGAAATTAATGAAGGCAGGTGAAAGATCACTTGATCCGTTTATTTGATTTAAATAATGTATAACCCAACAGAACAGTCAAGTAAACAGTCACTAACATTAAGCAAGTCTAGCACATTGCCCAGAACTCTCTAAAGTATTGGATACATAAACTGGATTTGAATGCGGGGTCAACTAATGAACTCACTCTCTAGTGGGGTCTCTCTCTGTAGTCCCGTCTTTTCGTGGCTCTTTCATTGACATACGAATTTGTAGGTCCTCCCCTAGTGGTTCTGTAATGTTTGGCTCAAGAGTCTGGCCTGGCTGGTCTTTTAAAAGCACCCCATGCTGTCGAAACCACTCCTGCATGTGAGAGGCCCGATGCTTTGAGTCGCTGCTCTGCCGACAGGCAAAGTCAGGTCGGGCGGCAGCCACGCCTACGGATACATGACACCTTCCAAAACATGACAGCAAACGTCTGCCTTCATCGCTACCTCAGTCGTGTAGCGTGGTCCCACTTTTTTCCAAGGCAACCTTATCAAGCCTCCGCCAAGTTTCACAATTGGCAGCTGATTCTTTGGATCAAAACGTTCCCTCTCGTGGTGCCGTACATTACTAGTATCCTTGCTGTCATGCATCAGTAATATGTTTTTGTCATTCCAGATGACCTTAGAAACCTGTATCAACCTTCGTTTCAGGCTTAGTCAATCACATTCTACTCCCACCCACTTCACAGCGAGCGCTCTTCTTAGACTTTGAGAACTAAGGAATACGTAGTATAGACTTAGATTCTAGAAGATGTTATGTATCCGTAGACATGGCTGCCACACGACCTGGCTTTGTCTGTCAGCAGAGCAGCGACTCAAAGCATCGGGCCTCTCACATGCAGGAGTGGTTTCGACAGCATGGGGTGCTTTTAAAAGACCAGCCAGGCCAGACTCTTGAGCCAAACATTACAGAACCACTAAGGAGGACCTACAAATTCGTATGTCAATGAAAGAGCCACGAAAAGACGGGACTACAGAGAGAGACCCCACTAGAGAGTGAGTTCATTAGTTGACCCCGCATTCAA
Organism: Ostertagia ostertagi; assembly: GCA_036418205.1. Taxonomy (NCBI): domain Eukaryota; kingdom Metazoa; phylum Nematoda; class Chromadorea; order Rhabditida; family Trichostrongylidae; genus Ostertagia; species Ostertagia ostertagi. Next base: position 15,122 of record MU910231.1, on the reverse strand, counting down.
ATCCAGTTTATGTATCCAATACTTTAGAGAGTTCTGGGCAATGTGCTAGACTTGCTTAATGTTAGTGACTGTTTACTTGACTGTTCTGTTGGGTTATATACATTATTTAAATCAAATAAACGGATCAAGTGATCTTTCACCTGCCTTCATTAATTTCGAAAAATCTAAAATTTTCTAAACCCAAATTTGAGCTGAAGGTTGAAATTTTCTGTGTGGATCATAAAACACGTAGTTAATAATTGTTGCAAATTTGGAGACGTTCCAGTGACTTTCAAAAGAGAAATCATGAAAAAACCGTTTGTTCATAAATTTCTGGCCACTACTGTATATGTATTTCTTCAGAAGACGAGAGCATCCGAGCGGTCAAGAAAAAAGGGAAGAAAAGCCACTTTTTCCTAGGCCGTCGCCACTTGTGGGGTGTCGTCTGCACTCGAAGCTCTTTTCGCCTTCCGAAATAGAGGGGATGTAAAAATATCCATATACGTGATATATACATATGAGGATACGAAAGAATATATATCCTCCTTTTCAAAAAACGAGAAGATCGTCGAGTGCAGACCATACACCACAAGTGACGACGGCCTTCAAAATGTAAATGTTTTCTGCCAATGAAATGATTAGCCTGTTGCAGTTGTATTCTATCAGTTGTCACTAATTACAACTATCATTTACCAGAAAACTATCACTATGAATCACTGTACAGGATTTATTTGGAAGCCGTCGTCACTTGTGTTGTATGATGGGTGCCTGACAGTAGGCCCGTCGCGCGGCAAAAGGCAAAGTCAGCGGACGAGTCGCAGCGCGTACTGTAGTGATTTCGCGTCAAGTTAAATAGAATGTACCATTGTACGTCCTACATCGCACACACGCGCTGCGACTCGTCCGCTGACTCGCCTTTTTCCGCGGAGGGCCTCCTGTCGGGTACCCGTTGTATGATCTGCACCAAGCGCTTTTCTCTTTTTTTGAAAAGGAGGGTATACGTATGGGGAAGAAAAATTTTTACCTCATTGAAAACTGATGTCAGCACATTTTCTGTTTCATGAATAACCTCGTGGAACCACACTATGGGATGACAATACATCTCCTTATTCCTTTCGTAATGCGACAGAGGTGAAGCTAGTATGATGGCTGATTGGCCCTGAAAATTTTCTAGCTGGTTACCAATTCTTAAGTACTGGGTGGTTCAAAAACCACATCAGGGATTGTTATGTAGAACTTCAGAAAACCCAAAATATACTTGATCTTTTTTTTTACTTCGTGCTTCCCTTTTTAGAGGCACAACTCATTGCTTGATTGTGGAATATATCGCAGCGCGAAATGGACGGCAAGTTAAAAGAAAAACTTGAAAAACCGTCGAAAACACCGAAATGTAGGCTTCTTTGTTCTACGCCGAGGAGGAGGGGTGACAGTCAAGAGGCCTCGCTAAAACTAGGTCACCGCGCGCGACGTCGCCGGTGTAGGTCACGCGACGCGACGCGCCCGTGTTTTGCAGTGGAACGTGGCAAGCACTTGGCCAAGTTCGAACCAGAGTCAACCCTGCGTTGCGCAGTTCGCAACGGCACGTTGAGAGATCCTCAACGCACGCTGTATGGGCGGAGACACAGACGGCTCGAGCATGCGAGTGTGAATGTTCGCGCGAGAGAACGTGTCTAATCGGGCGAAACTGCGCAACGTGGCCGTTGAGAACTGCGCAACGCAGGGTTGACTCTGCGAACCCCTTTCTAAACAAAGCTTTTTTGTTCCGTCGTAGTCCCCCTTTCTGTATTTGTTTTAGCCTACCATTAGCAAATTACCACGTTCCAACCGCAAAAACCGTAGCGCGCCCGCTGCGGTGACTGCGCGGCGACTCAAGAACACTCTGTCTCGCACCGAGAGAGTTATAAAGGTAGCAAGTAAGAGCAGAGGCGCTAGAGGAGAGAGAGCGACAAGTTGAGACTAATGAGCATTGCCGAAGAAAGGCATTAGACAGGTGAATGATAGCCAGCCTTGGCGATTGACCAATTTGCTTCAATAATTCGTTTTAACCTTTCTGAGCGAGTACGGACACCTTGTCGCTTCTGAATACGCCTCCTGCCTTTTCCACTGTTGTTCGCGCATATTTCCACTCATCCACTCACGAAGTGTGCTTTCAAAGACACACCAAGGCAGAAGTCGTATAATGTATGCTATACGGAAGATTATTACGAACGATTCCTTCGAAGGTATGCCCCAGGGTCAAAAAGGTGTCATCCTTCCACACGAATATGAAAGCACTGATGCGAAATGGGCCGGAAGTTAAGAAAGAAGGAAGAAAATTTGTAGAAATACTTAATTTGGAGCAATCGTTCACAGAAAATCCATGCATTCTTCCCCAACGTGAATACGTCAGTTGTGACCACTAGAGACACGCACAAAGTTTCACAAGAGAAGATTCAGTTTCTAAGCACAAACACTTACGAAAACCACACTGTGAGGACGCGTCGCGGGTGGCACAAGGAACGTTAGAAACAGGCCGCCCTTGGACAGCACGTACGTCAGGTCATTGAAAAAAATGAGTTGCAAGCAGTTCGACTTCAAGAATAGCACACAAATTGATCGAAAATGGATCAATAAGAAAAGAGAAATTTGCTGCCCATAAGTGGTGAAGAATTCTTAGAATGGCTCTCCGAGATCAAAAGGAATATTCCCCGCCAACCATTGGGAACAGAATGTACGGCGGAAATTAGACCGGCAACACTCCTTCCGATTTTTGGAACTTGACAAACAGCGCAATTTTTGAGTTCTTTTCGTTCTATCGGAATAATGGATCTGAAACCAGTGATTCAACTGAATACATCACGTTTTCCTCTGGCAATTACTCAGTCTATCGGGTAATCCGCCTTGAATTTTGAAGATACTTGAAAAGAATTTACCGATTCTTGGAATACGCGTAAACAGGTGTGGCATGAAAGTATAAAAACCTTTCTTAAAGAGTGAAATTGCTTCTAAAAGTTCATAGATATGTAAGATTCACGAAAGGAGTATCTAGTAAGTAATCAAAAACCTACCTCATTCCTGGGTCGTCGCAGAATCCTCACCCATCCTCACCTGTATTAAGGCAACGTGACACGAACGGCGAGTAGTTATAGAGTCCCAAGAGCAACAAATACAAAAATTCGGCACTGCAAGATACGATATCAAATGCAATATAGGAAGTCTGGAACGAAACTAAACAGTGTAGAGAGAGGAGCGGACTCGGCGACAGCGGGTCTACAGTAGACGCACGCCGTATCCAATATCAAGATAATTCACGGACAAAAATTCCTCCTGAGTCGATGGATTGATACCAAACTAGCTTGGTAGGAAAAAACGCAGAGGAGGAACACCAGGCTTACACAAACCATTGTGTGGGCCACGTTGAGTTAAAATGCCACTAGGATTTTATGAAAGTTTTTGTCCCTTCGTGTCTCAAAGACAGATTCTGGATAAAATGGAGCTTGGGGTCTATTCCAGTTAGGGGGGGGCATCATGATGCAGTTTTTCCAGAAAGCTAGGGTAACTCCGAGCCAGGGGGAGTGTAGCCAGTCTAGGGGGTGGGGGGTGAGGGCAGTCACTTGACATGCGTGAAAAGCTGGAATGTTCGAGTTCACACTAGTTCGCTAGGGCTAGGGTCTTACCTGTGTTCCTATCGGCCACTAACCATAAGTGACACCCCGGTTTCTTTGCCCTCTCGTACTACGCGATCTTTCGCGTAGTCTCGTTTCTCTGCACACAGTGTCTCTCCCTCACACCACGGTCGATTTTGCAGAGAGTTTAAGCCTGCCATTTTAGTGCTTCTGATGAATTTTTTGCTTTCATACGCTTACGGTCCACTCTGTCCTTCCACACTTACAACTGAGCGCTCTTACACACCGCCTTTCTCCTGGGACATAACTGAAGCCTCATAGGAAGTTAGCATAGAGACCCGTGGGATCCCAGTGATCCGGAAGGGCCTAGTAATATCCGTGACGTAAACCTTCAAGACACCCAAAAAGGCCGGAACCTAAAACTATCTCTGTGAGCAAAAAATGCTGTTAGATTTCGGAATATGCGCAAATATGGACCAGTTATGCCACCCAATCTCCGTATGATTCTCTGATGTATGGCAAACTCCAGAGTACCGTAACGAAAAGAACGAAGTGTGATCACGAAAAAGCTTCGCATTGGTTGAGGCAAAATCATTTATCGATTCGAAATACTACTCAAACGTAGCAGAGAGAACTCACCGTCTGCAAGCTTTTTCCACGGAGAGTAGCGCCTTCTTACGGAACATGAAAATGTGTTTGAGATTCGGAATATCCTTGCACAACGGCACCAATCTTGCCTCGAACGATTGAGTCTTCAAAATGCATAGTGTCTCGACTGGGAGGTGTGCTCGAAGGCACGTTACCGTGGCATGCAGTAGAGTTCGAACGTCCTAAACACGTAAATCAACGATGCTCAACTGTCAATCCGTCACCAGTCTTTAGAAAAAACCCCCAGCCCATGAGCACCACCCCAACCAACAATACTCCCACTTACTATTAGGTTGAGCATGAGTAATGTCCACTTTCGTCAAGAATACATGCCTCACTAAATTCAGCACTTGCTGGCGATCTGCCTAGGAAAGCCGATTCCTCTAGGATTACAAAAAACACCAGTTAAGCAACGCGCACACGTGTGACGGAAGTGAGCAGTACTAAGACAAGATTTCAGATTTGATGCCGAAACCGCCTAGATACCGAGGAAAAGATGAGTGGAGGTGTGCATTGATAAGCTAGAACAAATTATGGAGACCTAGTTTCCGAAAGACCTACCGAAGGTCGGAGCGTCCTCTAAAAAGGCGGTGCCTAGGAAAAAAGTTCTTAATTCGGTGGTCTACAGAAGAAAGAAAGGGGTGGAGCGAAGCAATGTCCAAGGGTTTCCAACATACATGATGTGAGCGGAGGCCCGCCCACAATGGGCGGAGCGTGTCCTGAAGTGGACAGCGTTTTCTACAAGTCCTCATAAATCGGCTCCGAGATGACTTAGAAGCGGAAAAGGTGGATAGAGGTCAGAGGAGGAGGAAGGCTAGACGCCAATGGTGGGCGTGGCGCACATCAAAGTGGGCGGAGTTTGCTACTAAACTTATAACTCGATTCCAAGAAGTCTCAAAGTGGAAAAAAGTGGATAGAGGTCGGTAAAGAAAAGAAAGCCAACTGCCATTGATGGGCGAGGGCATGTATCAAAGTGGGCGGAGTTTGCCACGAACTTATAAATTGGTTTAGAGACAGAAAAAATGGTATAGACTGGTGAAAGAGAGGTCAGCTGCCATTGAAGGGCGGGGAGCGCATCAGTATGGGCGGAGTCTGCCACAAACCTTATAAATCAGTTAGGAGGCTGTCCAGAGACCGGCAAAAAGCGGGCAATGATTGACGAAGGAAGCAGTCTCCGCCCATAGAGCAGTAGTGGTGTCAGTGGAGATGTATAACCGGTGAAGCAAACCATCAGCTGAGGCATTTCGCAATCACCTTACTACTGGATACGTTGACCTTATGGCCTTATTCCTACAGTTTGCCCAGTTCCACTACTCAATGCCCATGGTAGCGTACGAAGACACACTGATATGCTTGGATTGGGTAATGTTGGCTATCTCTGAATCAGTAAGAGTGTTTGCATTCGTTTTTGACAAGACCTAGTTTTCTACAGGACCCCAGGACAAAACACGGATACTTGCATTTGGGAACGTGTGGGAGAAGGGATGTCCCCGAAGAGGGGGGAGGTGGAACGTGTCGCATATTTTATGTATTATGACAACTTGTAAGACTAGTAGGTGATTGAATTTAAATAACAGAATAGAAGGAAAACTCACAGATTCGCTCATAAGCTCTTCGCCCAATGCTATGGAAAGTACTGTTAGCGCTGGATGTTCAGCATAACAAGCGGATACACCGGGCCTGCAAGAACCTAAATTAGTTCTTACGATATTAGTTGCACTGCCCGTGAGCGCAACAAAGTTATGGAGCTGCTTACACTCCGAACATTTATAATAGAAAGCACAGCGTTGATCAATCTTAGGAGGAGAGGGCACGAAGAGCTAAAGGCTTTAGCCTAAAGCCCATGCAGTAGGGGTTCATTAAGAGTCTAGCAGCATTGACATTGGCATTTGTCTTCAATTTGTGATGGTTCCTCGAGCTGATTCAGCAAAGGGCGTTTTATTTGTTGGAATAAAAGACAAAGAATAACGCCATCAGCGTTGTTCACTCCATTTTGGAATGCGCCACGCATTCCGCACCCATTCGTAATCCCATTGCTACTTGAATGCGAATTCGGGTGGTATGGACATTACCCTTGTGGGGAGGGATAGAAACACCTAACAAAAAAAGCGGCCGGGCCAGAGCTCCTGCAAAGCGGTGCGATACAGAAAGGTCTTTTCAGAAGGTCGTACTGACCCCAAACTTACCCAACGCAGTGGTTAACCCTACACAGCAGAAAAAGAAGGCTTAGTTGAGTTAGACGGGTCGAACCCCCGTCCTCCTGAGCCATAAGCTATGCATGTATGTGGAAGCTCGCCTATTGCAACTGTTACACCTCCTCCTTTTCAACTGTACCTACTGCATGTAGGAAAACTATCACTCGACCACTAAAAAACAACCTCATACTTTTGAGACGAAACCAGCCCAAAAGGCCACGAAGTATTTCACTGGGTAACCACTGGAACTGCTTTTTAACCAAACATAAAAAACAGCACAGAGTGGAGTAACCTGTTTAACATCTTTGCCGAATAGTGTGCTGCCACATCGAGCGGTGTTCGTGAAAAGCACGGTTCTCGGCTGTGGATTTGCGGCAAATTCTCAGCAAATTTCAAGAACTCCGAACGTGAGACTTTCTGCCACAGCGAGCGCCTGGACACACGATGGCATTTAGTAGAGCGTCTGTGAACTATTGGATTGTTATTATACATAATGCTGTCGTGTTTTTCTTTCTGGCGTAAAAAGCGGGGAAGTCTACGTGAGTAGAAAGTAATTGTTTCTCAGCTCAGAATATCTGTGGCTGTAAATTTCCTAAAAAATTTAAAAAGGCACAACCCAGGCAGAGTCGTGTGAACGCTTCTCTTTGGTCTATAGTATAGACCCTACAGAGACAATCACAAATGTGGCGTTCTCGTGCACGGAAACCGACCGATAAGAGCGCTTGGGCCTTGCAAAGTAAGCTGCCCAAGCTGCAGACTTTTTTCTCTTATCAGGCTGTTGTCTGGCGATCTCTCATCTGTAGCGCTCTCTCGCCCCATACTCTCCTCTCCGCGCTTAGTCTCTCGCATTCCCTTAGCACGCCGATTAGGAAGGTGAGTGAGCCTATATAGGGGGGGTTGGGACGTTGACGACATCGCGCGTTTTGGGTTTTTGCACGCGTTGGACGAGGGCGCTTTTGCGAGCGCGGCCGTCACACCTCACACCCGTAAATTTCGAACGATAACTTGGGAAGCTTCAAAGGTACGAAACCATTTCAGCAATATTCAATGCGTAGAAAGTAATCGAAGATATAGTAGCGAAATTCCGATCAAAAAACGTGAAATGGTAAAGAAAATTGGAATTTAAGTCCTTTTCTCTGTAGTGGATGCCAAAACTATTTTCGATGTGGATGTGTTTACTTTCACTACCTTTTTCACTGACATGTTCATCAGAATAGGAAGAAAACGAGGGATGAACCGAGCTGCCAATTCCGCTGTGCTTGAAAAACTTCTGCTAAACTGGAGCATATTTGATCACACCGTGACCCATGTCGTTTACAGTTATGTTATGCTGTATCCATGGAATATAGGCAAGCAAATTTGGAAGAATCTCCGCGCATACGCTAAGAAAGGAATGACAAGGATGAGACGCGCAACCGCGTCTCAATGTCGTCAATGTGTTGGATTAAGCGTTTTTGACGGATTCGTTTTCCTTTTTTCTTTACTGCCGGCCCACCTTCCACCAATACATTCGCATTCGTGTACCAAATAATAACACTAATGTGATCCTGGGGCATGCCTTTAATTGTTCCCTTCCACCGGTAGCAACATTTGCAACTTATGGTTGGCAAGACAGCCGGGTTTTGCAAGCTCACTCATTCAGCCGCAAACGCACGTAGCGATGAAGTCAAAAAGGAGAAGCAAGAAGTCCGCGAAAAAAAAGAATTGATACGTTTAGATTCATCGACCTTTCCCCCAAAACGCTCAGTAGGCGACAACCAATAATCGATACTTCAGTGAACTTTTTTCGCGGATTCTCCGGTTCTCTGTTTTCTTTATTCGCGAATGAGGTCCTTGCAACAAATTCTTCAGACGGAAACTGACCTTTTCAAATAACGGCACGAAAATGAATGGATGATTTTCGATAGTGTAGGTGGTGATCGGTTCTGGTAACAGAACAAAAACTACCAGGTCCTGAAAAACATCCTTTCAGTAATCCACCTGATTAGGAAGTTTTCAGTTACCTTTTCTATCGTGTATATAGTCCAGTGAGGATTATTCAGCAACTCTACACTGTCCAGGTATCCAGGCGCAAGAACAAAATCCTTTCTCTTAGCGATTTCCTCTGGATCCACCTTATAACGCCACACAATTGAACTGATTCGTATTTTACCGCTCGGGATTTTATTGGTGCCGGTACACAGATAGACAATCTGAAATAGCAACTTTTCTTGAGACAGTTTTACAAATCTCGTACACATATAGGGTGGAGGGACCAATGAGGATTACCGTATTTCCGATTTCCTGACGAGATTTCCTTCTAGCCCTAAAAGCAAACCAGCTAACATTCAGGTGAGCCAATCCCTTCTGTGGATAGGTTGAACTATAATCAAAATAGGAATATATGCCCTTCCTGCGCCTCAAAAGCACGTGACAAGAGTGCTAAGGCGTTTCTGCTCGGACTCTTAGACAATCCCACTTCTGCTTGCGAGGCAATGACATACGCGGCAAGGTGTCCGCGCCCTTTCGTCGAATATACTCTCTCGTCTACTCCCTCCAGTCGGCTCCCAGTGTTTCTTGGCCGTAGCGCAGTTCGCCTCACAAAAAAGAAGTAGGCTCATAGTTTTGGCGTTTCCAGCTATTTCTTTCCCTTTTTTGTAGGCTAGTGTCCGAGCACTGGGGCCATCTCATGACCGTGAAATGGGTCGTTAAAGGCGCATTCCGCGGAAGAATAGGTGGTCGTTGCGCTCAAACATGAACGAAGTTGTGGTATTTAGGCTAATAAAATATAATGAAAGAGAGCAAGAAAAACTGCTGTGAGACCTTCAAATTCACTTCGCAGCTGATCGTGATTGGGTGTGTTTGCACTGCACTAGCAAAATCGTTTATACTCTTTCTATAAGATGGGATAAAGAGCGGGTACAATCTAATGAGAACGTATGGTAAAGTACTACAGTAAGGCACAGGTGCTATCCAATGGAAATCTCGCAGAGGGCCAAAACCTTGCTCATATCGGCCTCAGCTCATGCGACAAATGATTTTAAAGGCGTATTCGACGATAGGTTATCGCATAAGTGAATGAAAGTGGATTGAAAGTGAAGAGCTGGTCAATATGCAGCGATGAAAAAAAAACAAGGAAAACGATCTAAAACCTGTTAAATTGGGCCCTAGTCTCCCCGCTGATCTCCGCATCGGTGGGAATTTCATCGGTGCTGATGTCATAAACATGGACGCTCCGCCCTACGTGTCTGCTAGGCCGATTTCAGACTTTCTGAATCGAGCGTCGCTTCGCTAGCGTCTGCGGTCGCGTCGCGGCCAGTGAATCACTCAATTGGCTGGTACCGCAACGCGACCGCGGACGCTAGCGAATCGCGCGATTCGCAAAGTCTGACATCGGTCATGCAGGCGCATTCGTTGGACGCGCTGCGAACTGCTGAGACGCTAGCGCATCCCTCGAATCGCAAATTCTGACATCGGCCTTGAGTGGTTAGTGTCCGCGGCTTGAGTTTTGTTTTCTCATCTTGCTACTGCTGTATCAAACACCACGACTGCCTCCATTTTCGGGCGCAACAACCTGAATGCATATCATCGTGGATAGTATCCTTGAAGGAGGAATTCACGACAAGAACGAAGTCAAAGAAGGGGAAAATGGCATAGTTGGCAGACAGGCGCACTTTCTGAGGGTGCTGACCGACGCGCAGTTGGCAGCGAACGATTTCACCTCGGCGATCTAGCATAGCTCCCTCTTGGCGCGATTAGCGGGGCATGCCCACTCACTCTTCGATCTATCGTGGCGAGTGATTAGATAGCTGAGAGAGCGTAGTGTTGAAGAGGGCACAGCGATGAGAGTCGCATCAATGCTCAAATCAACGGGCAAGGAAGGGGTCCATTTCTCGGGTTCTGGGCCCGTTTCAATGAGGTCTTCATCCTTCTCCACTGTACCACCTCATATCTTATTCCATGGAGACTAACTTATTCATAGTGAACCCTCCCTTTAGGTGGCGTCGACTGAGAAGCATTTTAAAAATACTCACCCAAACTTTGCCGAAGTATCCTTATTTCTCACAGTCAGCAGTGTTTTCAGACATGAAACAATTTCTAGGTTCGTCTCTGCCTTTCATTCAGAACCATTCTCAGCAAATACAATCGCGTTTTTTCGGGAATCTGACGAAAAAGTATAAATTCGGGCAGCTGCAAAAACTATGAATTGCAGCGGAGGTTCTGTCTGAACTCCACCAAGTTCAGCCGTTCGGTGTGAAATTTCCAACAAATGGATTTAACCTACTTTTCGGAAGGGAGAAAGCTCATATCTGCTAACAGGAGCACTCTTTAAAAAAAGATGAAAACAGAAAAAAAGAAATAAGGAGAAATTACGAGATTTTAACGAAATTAAAGAAAAAACATCCTGAAGCATTTGGATAGATTTTTAGTGTACCTCGATTTTTAACCTCTACTTCTGGATGAGCAGTGATGGATGTACAGAAAATCCTTCTATTTTATAAAGCGCTAACTTTGTGTGTCGGTTTGTGTATGTGTATGTGTGTGTGTGCGTGTGTGTGTGTGTGTATGTGTGTCCGTCCGCAAAATGAAGTGAGTGAGAAGGAAGCTCATGGGATAAACAAACCGCTAACAAATCGGGTAGCTTACAGGATTTGAGATATCAATGTTTTGTAGCAGGATAGTTGTGATAACACTCTTAGGGCTATATAAACACCTGCTTAGCACACTTCCGTTCATTCCACATGGTGCTGCAGTGGCAGCTGGAGGGCAGTGGAGAGAGGAAGGGAAGCGGAAAAAAAATCTACCGTCATATCATGATTGTGTCCCTTCTACTGTTTGAAACACCATTGTGTTGCATACGCGTCACTTCCACGAGGTGTTGGTGTCACAGGAGGAAGGGACCATAGCGGAGGATAGAAAGCTTGCGCAGGAAAGGAAGGTCCCGGCGGTTGACGGGGGACTAATCTGGTATAGAAAATATTAGCAATTATAACCACAGCAGTAGCAAGAACAATGTAAACAATATGATAACTATGATGATAGTAATTGTTAAAATGTTAATTTAAAGGCAAATGATAAAAGGATCAAGACCTAAAGTTAATCAATTTCTCCTGGTATGCGCCACGCATTCCACTTCCACTCAAAATCGTAGTGTCATCTCAAGGATTCATACAACGATCACTGGGGCCAGGCGATTACGGAGTAGGTGTTACCCTCCCTAACTAACTCGCGAGGGATGAGTGGCTTGGTTGGCCTAGGCCCAACTCAGTACGGGATTTGACCACGGGGGACCGTGCACGTGTTAAGTGGCGCCGTTTTCCAATTCACCACCACAGCCCATAACACAGATGAACAAAAAATTCGAATAAAAAAGCATTTCTGAAGAAGCCTCACCTCAATTAAACTTTTGATACATCGTCTGAAGTACAAGGTAAATAGCATAAAGTTGGAGACGTAAAACGATCCAACCTTTTTCAGATATTGTTTGCATAATGGCTCTAAATGTTAAGTTGTTAATCAAATCGGAGCATTCAGATGGGAAGTCCATCAAAAGTTTATTTAGATCAGGAAAAACACCAAACAACTTTTGAACAAAAGTAGCGATTTTCTTGAACCGCATGGCTGCTATTGGCTCAGGTCTATGAAGTGTAGAGCTCCACCCACTTTGGGATGAACCCGCCCACCAACTAATCCGGCAGTGCGAAGAAAAGTGGTCGTTTTTTAGAGTTGATAGTGGATCTTTAGGGCCTGCTGAGTATCTTCAGGGCCTACTTTTGTATTTAATGGTAAGCAAAATTGCATCGCGGCAGGCATTCCACACGAAAAGTTCGATTGTTTTCCAGCTCGACTTCAATTTTAGAAGGGGAACCCCGCTTTTCACTCAGAGCAGTGCAAGGGATCGATTGAGAAGGTTATCAGCACGAAAAACGAACAAAACATGAGGAGTGCCACGATTGATGGATGGAACAAATAAACAGAACCGACGACGGGTCAGGGTTTCAGTGGATGTTTTGATGGGATCAGCACCTTTATTGATCTCCGAAAATTCCTTCTGCGAGCCACCACTTATCAATCGTCGGCTACTACTTTACACCCTGCTGGTAGCCGCATATCATTTCTCGTGGCTACACTGGTTGCGAATCGAATAGAGGCTATTTCAGCGCTATGAAGTATTGATCGCGAGTGAACCATGCACTTTCCAATACTCTGCTTTTCTTTGCCATCACGGAAACTCAAAGTCATTCATAATCGAATTCATTTCTCGCTCGAGTGCACATGGAGGTGCTATACAAGTGGGGTGGGCACACCCAGCTTTTCACGCATGTCAAGTGACTGCCCTCACCCCCCACCCCCTAGATTGGCTACACTCCCCTGGCTCACGAACTTCCCCAATTCTCGTGACAGTATAGTAGCGAGCAGCAGTCCCACTTACATACATTTCTGTTCAAAAAATGCGGCGTGCCCACCCTACTTGTATAGCACCGAATGTAATTGGTGGGGGGGGGGTGGCAGATCACAGATTGTGAATGGTCTGTGGTTGGTTGCTCGGATTTCAGGCCTTCATGGCTAGACTGATGGTTCCACGTCGTTTCAGTTTCTAGAATATGGATTGAGAGCTTGCTCACTCCTCCTCTTAGGCTGTGCTACGAGGCAAATAGCTAATCCGAGTGACCTACGCCGAGGAGGAGAACTTGAAACACCCACCTTGGGGGGCGAAGGGGGGGGTCGGGGGGGGGAAAGGGAAGGGTGGGAGAGTATCGCCGCGAGATCCCAACACTTTCGAACAAGACAAATCTTTTCATTTTCCTATTCACTCAGTTCCCTTTCTTGCACAAGCAAAATAGTTTTCTCGAAGTTGCTTCCCGAAAAAAACGGCATTGCTGTGCCAGGACGAACTATTGCACCATGATGCCCTCCTCCGACTGCACTTTAGCCATTTATCTATTTATGTGCCCAAGGAAGTCACGTAACAGTGACAAAAGTGGGGAGGTAACAAAGATCAGAAGAGGACAATAGAGCAAAGCAATTATACTCTGCTTTCGAAAACCAGATGCGCGTCGAGTGCAGACCACACACCACAAGTGACGACGGCCTCCAAGTAAATCTGGTTAGTAGTGGTTCATAGTGATAGCTGATTTTGGTAAATGATAGTTGTAATTAGTGACAACTGATAGAATACAACTGCAACAGGCTAATCATTTCATTGGCAGAAAACATTTACATTTTGTGGAGGCCGTCGTCACTTGTGGTGTGTGGTCTGCACTCGACGCGCATCTGCCTTTCGGAAGCAGAGTATAATTGCATTGTCCCGATTAGTTTCGAATGAGATTTTTCCAAAGCTGGCTTACCATGAATCTCAAACTGAAAAGGAATGAGTGAGTAACAATTAGGGTTTGCCGCAACCAAACAGTAAAATACGGGAACTATTGGTCATTTGTTTCTTCTAAAATTCAGCTTGCGGATATCACTCCCGCGCCGAACCTGACAGCCAGGGTTGACCTATGAGAATGGATTTTCAGGAGCAGAGGCGGTAGGAGTGAACATTATTGCGTAAAGCTAAAAAAGAAGAGTGTGGTACTGACCAATCTT
>MU910229.1:0-13326 GCA_036418205.1 Ostertagia ostertagi | reverse complement strand
CTTCATAGTGTCGTAAATACGGAGTTTGATAGCACATATGTTCTGGGCCCGAATCAGCTCTAAGCACGATTTGACATCGCCATGTTCCAGTTGGTTTCCGATAGTTCTTTCGAATACCATCCAGGATGCTTGCCAGACGATGTGCAGTGAGCAGGGTGAAAATCGTGTCGAGTACGTGGTCGCAGAGGTACGACCCCCCCCGAAATCGAGATCCTGGCACGACCCCCTCTAACAGAGCAAATTAATTCAATTAAAATAAATCCTGCAAAACAAATCAAAAAAAATTCTGCAAAATAATGCTAAGGACGCTTCATCTTGTCATCTATGCACGTCTTCCATCGCTGCATACTTTTGTGTACATACTGAAATATCGACTCGAGGAAAGAGGCATTAACTTTGTGTGACCTCAAGGCGAGGTTCGTTCAGAAACGCACAGAAATCCTGAAGACACGGGGTTGCGATTCAATCTTGATTCTTGCTTGAGTATATCAAAACAGCCGAGTGTATCAAAGGCCGATTCAACGGCAGCTGCGGCGCGATTGTCACTGGGTCAGATTTGCCGAAATTTCAAAAAAAAAACGTCCGAATCTACACCCTCGATGAAAAGGTTGCATTCCTCCATTTCACAACCTTTGAAGCAGCTTGAGGTAGAGTTAGATAGAGCTGGATTTCGCGTTTCCAACAAGCATCGAAATTGCTCTGGAAGCCTTCCTTGCAGAAAGATAGGGTCTGTCAAATTTCGTCGAGTAAATGTCGAGGAGGCCCAAATTTTCACGCGAGTTTTTGCCACTTCAAGAGCAATATATCTCTTATATTGTAAGATCCTGAAAAAGGGAAGGTAGTTTTGGAAAGCGGAAGGTTCGCGCTTCCTGATGGTCTGTTTAGTTTTCTTCTACAGCTTTTTGGTTGAAGAGATAATTGCGTCGAGGATCTATCGAGGTCGGATCCGGCCACCTGGGAAATCCGCTCCCTCATTCACCATTGCAAGTGTGACTCGTTGCCAACACTCGGAATGTGTCTAGAACAATATCTTTGAACGCAAACAATAAGAATAGGAGCAATCGTCATCATCCGATTTGGTATTGGTATAAGCCATGCATCCCTCCTCCACTCACAGTTGCAGAATCGATTGAAAGGTGTTATATGATGGACCTTCGAACGAAACTGTATTGTAGTAGACATAGTGTGTTGTGCTATTCCTGTAACCTAAAAAACAACTTCATTTGCCCAGCGCTTTTTCTTCACGGTTGTCGTTTTTCCGACAGGGTCCCTAACAACAGCGTCATTCTCAGCGAGGTATTAAGGGAGAAGGAGCGAGCGATAGGCAGAGGAGGTGCCTTTGCAGCGCGTGCGCACATGTGGCAGTCTTCTTTGCGGGGATGCACTTTCATTCTTTGTACTGCCTTCAAATACGCCCTTCTCATGAAGGTGGAGGAATGGAGCGACTGAACCTGCAAAGAAAATTTAATATCATGTTTTTTTCGGATGTTTTCATTTTCTGCTGCGCTATACCCTATTACCTATCTGCACCATGATACCACTTCTGTTACTGACCCCAAGAGTACGACCCCCATGGACCAGCCCAACAGGTACGACCCCCCTGTCGAGGATTTCCTCGACCGATATTCACCCTGCATGACGGCCTATTCTAGCGACCCAAACACGCAATAGAAAAAGTTCAAACACTTAATTTGGGTTTATCAGCAAAGGCGCAACCTAAGATTCGCACTTTTGAGATGTTGGTATAAAAGCCTCTGCGCTGAGACATAGTATAGATTCACTCAGAAAAAAAACGTGCAAACTCGAAATGGCGAGGCCTTCAAATTAGAAGCAAAAAAGATCTATTTTTTCGACGTCTCTCCCAGTTCGGATAGATCATAAAATTGACAGACTCGGGCTACCAGTTTTCTCAGGCTCCGCTATAGCATAACCTATGCACGATTCAAAATCTGCTACCTCTATCCACTCTGTGAAAAAATAATTTACTCGATTACCACTGATGTCTAGTCGAAACCAACTTTTTTCGACAGAACATAGTGAATTTGAATCTAAATACTACTTCGAATTCTTTCATTGGATCTTATATAGATCTTCCAGAGACGGTACTTGAGATGACAAGACACCTCCGACCACTTTGGATCATGTCCGATGTCCGTGATCCGTCAAGGACATGTGACTCGAACCGTGCAGAAGGTTCCCATGGCAAATTCTTGGGATAAAGATTCCTCGGTAGAGAAAGCTGGTATAATGTTTACTAATGGATTGGGATGTGCTCTCAAATATTAAGTTGGGAGCAGGCGATTTCAGTTTACCAAGTGTATTAATGTTGTATGAGTATGAAGATAAAGCGTCTCTTTTTTTGCCCACCCTGACATTCGATTTGTGACTAGATTGCTAACGGCCTTGTCAAACTGGGCGCGCGTGATAACTAGAACATTTCTACAAGTACTGCATGCACAGTTAGCCTCGTGCATGGGATGACCCATGCGCGCAGGGGGAGTGCTAAATCTGTAAGTTTTAGGAGTTCTGCAAGAATATTACATTTAATCCGAGACTTCCGGGTGCCCAATCTATGCCTCTGTCATCATCAATCTAGGATAGTTAAGAAGTCCTGAGACTGATTTATTTCAACATGCTCCAGTACTTTTGCTTATTGATCGATATCTAGAATCTGCTACGTGATAGATAATCCCGATCCCAGGAGAAACCGTCGACATCATCAGCAGCTCATTGATATGGGACACCACTTCCACCACCAGTGCCAAACTCTGGTTCGCAAGCTTCAGAGGAGGAGACACGGCTTCCGAAGACAAGTCAAGGTTGGGAAGCCCCAAACAGTGGAAGACTCCACCGTTCTCGGCGCTGTCGAAGAGGATCCGGAGGTTAGCACCCGCAGCCTTGTGATAAGACTCGGGTGCACCCATCCCACAGTCCTCCCCTCCACGCTCCTCGCCACAGGAAAGTGCCGACTCGATGGATCCCTCATGTCTTGACAGATCGCACACGGTTCAGGCAGGTACCCACTTGCCAGTCTTTGCTTTCCTGCCCGCATCAGAAGTCTCTGGAAGACTTGAATACAGGAATGAAAGTTGGGTCCTCTACGATTCTAACAAGCAGAGTGCCGTGTGGCTCCCCCGTAATAACTTCGTATAGCATACATTATCGGCCTATAACCAAAACTTCTTTACTCCTCTGATCGCGAGTAATGGCAAGTACATGTAGCTTGTCGCAAAGCATACATTACGCGCAGTTATGCAGCGGCTCCAGAAAGTAGCGGACGCTGTTCGAGAAGAATGATTGAGACGAACTTTTGCTCACCTACTCCACGATGACGCCAGGCCCCACATAGCTAAAGAGACCCGTGCAAAATTGGAAGAGCTGGTTTGGGACGCAGTTCCCACCCATCCTATTCCCCTGACATTGCCCTCTCTGATTATCACTTTATTCATCCCTCAATGCATTCCTAGCGAAGAAAAAATTCACCAAAGTTGAAGACTGAAAGAGCGGTCAGCGATTTCTTTGACTCTCAGTCTGCTCAGTTCTGGAGAGAAGGGGGTCGCTGACCTGCCCATTAGGTGGACTCTGTAGTGAGTAACAATGGTGATTATGTTGTTGAGTAATTCATTGTACGCGGAATAAAAAAGTAAAGCAAAATTTTATAAAGCGCTAACTTTGTGTGTCGGTTTGTGTATCTGTATGTGTGTGTGTGTGTGTGTGTGTGTGTATGTATGTGTGTCCGTCCGCAAAATGAAGTGAGTGAGAAGGAAGCTCATGGGATAAACAAACCGCTAACAAATCGGGTAGCTTACAGGATTTGAGATATCAATGTTTTGTAGCAGGATAGTTGTGATAACACTCTTAGGGCTATATAAACACCTGCTTAGCACACTTCCGTTCATTCCACATGGTGCTGCAGTGGCAGCTGGAGGCAGAGGGAGATGAGGAAGGGAAGCGAATAATCTACCGTCATATCATGATTGTGTCCCTTCTACTGTTTGAAACACCATTGTGTTGCATACGCGTCACTTCCAGGAAGGTGTTGGTGTCACAGGAGGAAGGGACCATAGCGGAGGATAGAAAGCTTGCGCATTAAAGGAAGGTCCCGGCGGTTGACGGGGGACTAATTTGGTGTAGCAAAAAAAGTGTCAAACGGCAGCAGGAACTTTTTCACATCTATAGTTCCATCTAACCTTCATATCAATTGATGTCTGCGGATACAGTAAATGTGTGAGCGTATTTAGGAGCAAATGCGATGGCTATAGCCGTGAATCTTAAATTCTAAAACAAGCACGAATGGTGATTTCGTTTCAAATCGAATTGCAAAAAATATTTAAAATACAAAAAATGCGTATGATCGTATCTAAACAAAATAAGTGTTATTGCTCCATGATAAGAGGCCTGCAGATACAAATCAGGCATCACAGCTAACGTGCTCAGATCAGTTGCTGTCGCTGCGTAGACTCTCAGCTTCCGCAGATGATGGTTCTATAAGAAGGAGTCATGGCCAAGCACGAAGTCAAGCGACGATACTCTAGAAACCTTCGCTCATGGTTCTGGCGTCGCTCACATCACAAATACCTTGATACGAATACCACTTCCGGTTGCTCTGCCTCATTTTTGAACAGTAATGATGTAGTGCGAATTACCTAAACGGCATAATCTGCTCCGAAAAATGCCTTATTCGTCAAAAAGTGTCCACCTACCTGCGATTGGATGGAGGACAGAATATCAAGGGGGGGGGGGTGGCCAAAAAAAAGTCACTTTCCTCCACGTTCAAAACGGATTTAAATACAAGTTGCAAAACCAGACCAAACGAGTTCGACTGTATATTAAAGAGCACAGTCTATTCTATCAAAAAGTTACATAACGGCCTTCTACACCGACGACATCAGGGACGGTAGAAAAGTGCCATAGACTGGGAGTCAAAGGTGGTGAACATCGGCCTTAAACGGCGAAGAACGAAAGGCGAGACAGCGAGGTGACCCTGGGTGTGAATGGCGAACTTCACTACATTCTTAGCAAAACACACAATGCCCATGAGTTAACCATGCAACGCAGCTTCATGGCGGATTTTCACTTGCACAAAAGCATTCGTCAGTTTGAAAGAATTTAGAATGCAGTATAAATAACCTTATGCTTGCACTCTGGCGTCTCGCGAACATGATCCAGGACCGTTCCAGTCCCCACACGGAACGAACCCGCTGCGCCAATCGACGTGTTGCATTGGTCAGATTATTCTCGTGAAATTGTACACAGCTGAACTGCTCCCATGACCAAGGAAGGGGCTATAACGTGATCAATAAGTGGAACACTGCTGGGGACAGTTGGGACACCATACTGGCGAGAAGTTATCAATATTATCGATAGCTCCAGTGGCTTTCTCAACACCTTCCACGAACTACCCTTCTTCTCTTCGCTCTGCGACATGGCAGGGACGCAGGGCCACACGAGGCGCGTTGCCAAAACGGCGACCGGTCAGAGGAAAGGAAAAGTGCATGGATATTGCAGACGGTAAACGCGTGACTAAATTATCAACCTTAATATTATGCCACGTTACTGCCTCCGCAGACCATGCAATTTCTTGCTCGACGGTCCCGTTTTGGCAACGTGCCGCCGCACACGTTGGCCAATTGATATATGACGTAGACCTCGCCAACTGCGGCACGTCAGCGCGAATTTCCCGCCTTCCCCAATGGTTTTTGGGTGTGGGCGAAGGCGAAGTCAAGGTGAGCAATTTGCCAGCCGTGGACTGGCCGTTTAGAGACTTTCTACCCGTCCAGGAGATTTTATACCACGGATACATGGGATGCACAACGACAACTACGGTCATCGTATTACCATAGACGATTGCGAGGTCTCTCAAACGCTAGTCAAAAGCGGTTTTGCACAGTCACAGCTAATGTCTCTAAGAAGCTATTCGACAGTCAATCCATTGAAGAAATTATGTAGCAGCTTCAGGTCGGAGCGATTTCGGTAAGCCTCGTTAAGCTCGACCAGTACGCAATACGTCATATTCTTGAAGGACGGATGGTGGGCAGTGAAGAGGGATGCTTCTGTTCTGGGCAACCTAATAATATTTTTCGGAAAACATTCATCACACAGTCATTCGTGCTGCGCAAAAATTTTGATAAGAATGCGCCATAGGCAAACTAGATTTTTTCAGAGTATTCTTTCCCTCCCCTCTGAACAGGAGTGACTCTTAAGTCACATTCAAAACGGTAAATAATCAATTTTGGCCAAACCAACGACATGAGCGCATTTAATATGAAAAGCGTTTGAATCTATTCGAAAATTACATATATGGGCTTATCTTACCGACGACACCAGAAGATTTCCCAACGGAAACATGGTTCGCGGTACGAGCTCAACGGGGTCGTCAGAGAAACCATAGATGATTTCGACGTCTCTGGAACGCTGGTCAAAAGCCATTTTGCATAGTCAGAGCTAGTGTCTCTAAGAAGTCATTCACAGAAGATGTAAGAATTGGTCTTGCAGTTCAATCGAACGATTATGTAGCCTCTTTGAGTTCGCAGTTGGAATGACAGATGACGATCATTATTTAGAACGTGACGCATGAAGGAGTGTTGATTCTGCCTATAGGAATTAAATAATATTCCGCCGGTACTCTCAAATACACGCGGATCTTTACATAAAAGTTGATTGATATACGCGATGGCAAGTGACTTTTTTGTCCTCCCCTTTAGTTGGTAAGTGTATGAACATTTGATTGTGAAGAGAATCATGTTATGAATTTTACTATCGGAAGCTGCGTCTGCTTATGACGGACGGGCCAATGGGCCACGAGAAGTGCAAATGTGGATCTCCACCGCATATCCTTAATGCAATTGCGTGTCTTCCGCCCTCTTAGAAGGTTCTGCTTTGTCTGCTAAAATTTATCTTCCTTCGATTGAGTGGGATAAATTTATTATTGGTGATTTCAAGTTGAGGTGTAATATGATGTGCATGATTTTATGACTTATGTTAATTTTTGTCAGCTAATTCGATAACTATTACTCAATGCTCATAGAAGATGATGTCTACAACGTAACTTGCAGAGGATGAAATCGCAACGCCATTCCAATCACACACAAAAACACCAAAAACGAAGCATTCGGTGAGCATTCAGCAATTGCTTCATATTGAAGTGTATCCTACATGGTCCGAATGGAAAACTTCTTTGTCAAACGTTTGCTAGCAATATGGTAGTATTCTTGTAAAAGGTAGCAAGCTTCGTGACTGTGCCGAAGTGCTTGTCATTCATTTATCCCAAAGCAGCGAGAAAGAGAAGATTCACGGTACATGCTCTTTGCAGAGGTCAAATTTTGAGTAGCTGAAAATACGGTTCCATAAAAAAGGTTGACTCAAAACGAACACAATCTCTGCTGGAATAGTGCAAAAGAAAGTAGTGGCATTTAAGAACATATACATACTTCCGATTGTGGACTTGTAATTTTCGTATCATTACTCAACATTATTTTTGAACAGAACCAATCCATTGGACATTCATTGCACAATCACTAACATATTGAGTACAAACTGTAAACAATACATGGAAATGCTGAAAGCGCAACAGCATAGTCAAGCTTCATAAGAAATCTGCAACCGAGCGTCTCTTACTGGATGGGAAAATGGTCTGACGAATAGTCTGCTAATCTTACCATCTTATACGATACACTGAACTCCTGATCGCGCATGGCTTACCGGGCGTAAGCAAACCAGCCCCTTTGGCGCTTCGGCTGGGGGGACAACTTCAACTCGGTCCTTAGAACCGCATAGATTAGGCGAATACCTAGGAACTAAGCCTTAAATGAAGAGACCGGCGTCCGTCCCCTTACAAGGCTCAGCCTGGGGAGCAACAGCCTGTGGCGGAGCTGCATGGACCAGCTGACCATTGTCAGTATCTCTATATCGTACCACATGTTATAAGATAAGACGTCAACCGTGGGGCCCTATCCTTCCAAATTAGCTACTGGGTCCAGCCGAACAGCCAAAAGGTGGTTTGCATTACTGCTTATTCGATTGCTCAGAATGGCAAGACATCATCGGCGACAAATCGTAAGTCATGTATCGCCAAAAGGTTCCTTCGTTGCGTGATTGTCGCTCGCTGCATGACGTCAAGCTTGTCATGGACAGTTTTATACGAAAATGAAGGTGGTTTTGGATTCACAAACTTCCTGCTTCTTCAAGGCACGCTCCGCGATTAGGCGCGCCGCGCTCCATCCCGGAGTTAGTAGACAGGCGGACAAGCGTTGATGTCGCGCCCCCTTTACCGCTTGAAATGGCACAAAGCACAGGAGCTGTTCAACCAGCATCTCACACTTCGTCGCAGGCCTCACCTCACCTGTCGGTTTGCTCGGGGCGCTGATTGACAAAGGAGTAGCAACCAGCCTTTGCGTTTCGGAGGGACCGGCGGGGAGCGTGCAACAGAATCGTCCGGGAGTGACGCCGTCGCGCGCGGTCACTTGCGCGGCGTCGCAACGCGGCAGTTTTTCGATGGGCGCGCCCTTCTTCGAATTTGACGATTGGGGCAATGATTCTTCATGATCTATTCCATTCACATGATTCCCAAGATCAATCTCGTAGAAAGGGCACCTTTTGTACTTAATTAGGTCTGGTTCACACCTCATTAAGGTCGCCCACTTCAGGTGCGAGCCCTCAGGGTATTGAACGAACGCTTGGCGTTCTTTTTCATTCACAATCGAATGACGATTACGAAACTCGTCCAACCGCCACCGCGACGTCGCGGCCACGACCACTAGCGCGGGTCCCCGGACGATTCTGTGCTACCGGCCTTGGACCGTATGCTGAATGTTGGGGAGGCGATGGAGTCCCAACGGTCGACGGTTTACTTCAACTCGGTTGGTACGATAGGAGAGTACTGACGCAAGTGGTGCAGCTGGTCCAGCAGCTCCGCCAGAAGGGCTGGTTTGCTCACCCCAGGACTAAGCCTTGGAGAGGACGGACCCGTTCTCTCTTTAAGGTCTTATTCTTGATGGTTTCGCTTTAATCGATTGCGGTTCTATAGACGAGTTGAAATGTCCGTTTCCACCGTCGGGCGATGATCACGTCATGACTAAAGACATCGCAAGCAGGGCCAGCCCCACCGAGACGGCAGGAGGCCGGACCTGAGGTCCCACTCTGCCCGGCCCTCACCACCCACGCGCCCCGCCAATGGGCATGGAACCCAGGAATTACTCATTCCTCCTCAACATTCAGATACAGGCCAGCCGAAGCGCCAAAGGGCTGGTTTGTTACGTAACGGGTAGCATGCGCGGAATCATGATTTCAGTGTAAATAGATTGGTTATAAGTAGGTTTAGATAAGTAGTTAGCGTAGAAGATTATAGTTAGCGTGGATCAGACAAGCTTAATTTTGGAAATTAGACTAGTCTAGTGAATTCAGAGATCGTTTCAAGAACTACTTTCGGGATTTAGGCAGCTCGCTTACTCTATTCGATCCGCGATGCCGTATGGGGGCAGCTTTCAATGTGATACCCTTTGCGGCGTGTCAAATATGACTGGGGTTTGACAACTCATAGACAGTTTCGCTTCTGCACGACGCAACTATCTGTCACTGCGTCTCGCCCTACGCGCCGATTCATTTGCGCTGAGAAATAGAGTACGCACAGAGCTGCAACAGTGTTGCACTGACGCCGGTTATGTCCATATCTTTTCATGCGTGAAGGTCGATTGGTTATCTTCTAAAGAGCTACGTAAAAATCTAGGGGGATTCTTGCTGAAGACAGGCGATCGCGCAGGCTGTGTTAACTTGGAGCGCGCCAATCATCACAGAACTGTTTCGGCCTTCACGGTGACACAACTATAATAATTATGCACATCACTGGTCTCGAGGAACTTTTTTGAATACTTGTTCCGTATGATTAGAATTGACTGCTAATGGAAATTAATAACTTCGTATTCAATGTATGCTTGCAACTTTTGTTTCGGCGCGGACGAAGTTCAAAACCTCGAGGCCACCTCCATCTATATTGACTTAAAATGCATCAGCACAATGTCCTTTACAGATTGCATAATTTGCAAAAAGGAGATTCAAGGGTTTCCCATCGTGATGTTTCACTGAAAATGGAAATAACAGCAGGGATCTGTTGAAAAGCCTTATCGTTAACGTGCTTACATTACATGCACGTTTACGAAGTAGTTGGTCAAAATTTCACGTTTTGAGTCTCGTATGCATTTCATTGGCGATCATTTGTAATAAATGGGTCAATCCAGTTAATGAAGTGACGATTCTTTAGAATCCATAAAAACCCAGTGCGCAATCTCAAGTGGGCTCCTCCGATACTATGTGAGTTGAGCGTGTAACGGGCCAACCTGACTTCAGTGGCCGGGAAAACAACAAAAGGTAATGCGATTGTCATTAATATAAATGAGCGGTAATAGCCCTTAGCGAGTAGTGACTTCTGCACATTAAAATCCTGTTGTACATATATCGACTCTGCCAGCGAAGACATCTTCAAATCGACGCGCACTCTCAATCTGTAAACAACAATCTTTAGGCCAGCTGCAACTCAGCACTTGAGCGCGGGTTACGGTATTGCGGTCCCACAGCGAATTTCGCAGACGCCCCTAGATTTTTACGTAGCATCCTAAAAGCTTACTGGCATGGGAATAATAAACATTGCCAAACATAGTAACAAAAGCAATCACCGAGAAAAAACTTAAAAAAGAATACAAGAAAGAAGGGGATTCTTGCAGGAATTATCCATTTGCGCCAAAGTTCTATATCCATAGCGATTTGGCCTAGAGCAGGGTCAACCCTATCGTTGTTACTCTTTGGAAATTTTTTACGACCCCCCCCCTTCATGGGTGATTTGATACGACCCCCCTTGTATGTGACACTTGTGTAGAGACAGTGTTTACCATCAATATTTATTTCTACGTAAGTCATCAAAGATGAAACTTTAGCAAAATCCACGACAGATATTCATCGCTGCTTCCAAACACGAAAAAATGAGATGCATTCAAAGATATCCGTGTACTCCAAAGGGTTACCAAACTAGGAGATGAAATAAACTGAACCAGTGACCGGAATATTGACAATATTACCTGATAAAAACTTATGAGAAGTCAGAAAAAATTATCGCTCCAATTGAAATACTGAAATCCTTCACGTTCTTCAATTGCAACACAATTTTTACACCCCTCTTTCTAAGGCTATAACTTCCTTCATATTCGAGCTTCTGCGCCGAAGTGATTTGATTTGGAAAATTCAAATTATTCTCTCTCCAACCATGGGTAAAAATTCTTCGAAAGTTAATTTAATAAAAATTTAGTACGTTGTTACTTTTTTCTGTGCAAAGGCGACTTTTTGACCTTCAAACGATCATAACTTCCTTCAAAGTCATTCATTTGGGAAGCTGAACACGTATAATAAACTACAGGATTCAAGCTTTCTAACGAGCACCCAAGCGTTCCTGAAAGATCAGTAGTTCAAAAATTAGTCCCGTTGTTACTTTTTTGGGGGTTTGCGTTACTATTTTTTTGGAACCGCGACTTTTTGACCTTCAAACGATCATAACTTCCTTCAAAGTCATTCATTTGGGAAGCTGAACACGGTATAATAAACTACAGGATTCAAGCTTTCTAACGAGCACCCAAGCGTTCCTGAAAGATCAGCAGTTCAAAAATTAGTCCCGTTGTTACTTTTATTTTGAGGGGTATTCTTCAAGCCATTTTCTCGAAAACGCGAGTTTTCTTAGGTTTCACTGCCCGTAACTTCTTGGAAGACCAATTTTATGTTTAATTTAGGATGTGCTAGAAAGCTCCGAGCATGCGCTTGCACTACATCCCTTGCCTTGTCATTCGAAAGCTCATTTAGAGGGAAGCGTTGTTTGCTCTAGTACCAGTCATCTTACGAAAACGTAACGTGCTGGCTATTATCCGATATTACCAAGAATCCCACTGTCGGCCACCGAGAGGGTACGACCCCCCCCCTCCAAGCTCAACTGAGTACGACCCCCCCGTTGTTACTCGTAACAACGTAGGGTTGACCCTGCTCCCAACACTGCAGTGAGCAACTTGGTTGGTTATCCGTTCGTGGACACTCGTTCGAACCAGGGTCAACCGTCCGTTGGACAAAGTCCAACGCGACGACGAGAGTAATGCCGAGAGTGAACGTACGCACGGAGACACAGACGGCTCGCGGGTGGCGAGAGTGAATGCCGGCGCGGAGAGCGGTGAACATCGGTCCAACGTCGCTCCAATATCGGTCCAACGTAACGGTTGACCCTGTTCGAACCATCCCTGTTCCTCAAATCCATGGTAGAATGCGGCAGAAACGCGTTCGGGATGTAACCGGCAACTTTGTCGCCCTAACTTTTCAGGTTACTGGCCCATTCTGTCATATGAACTCCTCTCGCCACTCAATACGCGCTTAAAGGCATGCCCCAGGATCGCACTGGTGTGGCTCTTGCACACGAATGTGAATGTATCGGTGCCAAGTGGGCCGGCAGTGAAGAAAAAAGGAAAAGAATCCGTCGAAAACGCTCAGGTTGAGGGCTCACTCACCTTCCTAATTGGCTGTGCTAAAGGAACGAGAGACTAAGCGCGAAGAGGAGAGTATGGGGCGAGAGAGCGCATCAGATGAGAGAGCACCAGACAACGGCCTGATAAGAGAGCTCGTTCGCTGCAGCTCGAGCAGCTTACTTTGCAAGCCCAAAGCGTTCTTGTCGGTCGAATTCCGTGCACGTGAACGCCACATTTGTGATTGTCCCCTAGGGTTCTATACTTCTGACCGAAGAGAAGAGTTATAAAAAACCTCTGCCTGGGTTGTGCCTTTAAGTTGACCTTCTGAGCGTACACAAACCCTGATATGATTAAAACAGGATACTGTCTCATTGTAGTTTCGAGCACTTGAGACGGAGCTCACGCCCTTTTTGATGCCTTCTATTCTGTCCAAGAGCGTGTGGGGGACCTAGTCCCACCCAGAACAACTCACGCCTCAGTTCAAAACACTTGATAGCTCTGCAAGGAGCTACAGTAGTCCAGTATAATTCAATGTCAGCAGGGCTACATTCATGTATTAACTCGAAGGAGATGATTTACACCTACCCTTCCTTTCTTTATAAAACCAGATTAGTCCCCCGTCAACCGCCGGGACCTTCCTTTCCTGCGCAAGCTTTCTATCCTCCGCTATGGTCCCTTCCTCCTGTGACACCAACACCTCCTGGAAGTGACGCGTATGCAACACAATGGTGTTTCATACAGTAGAAGGGACACAATCATGATATGACGGTAGATTTTTCGCTTCCTTCCTCATCCTCCCTTCCTCTCTCCACTGCCCTCCAGCTGCCACTGCAGCATAACT
>MU910227.1:0-12874 GCA_036418205.1 Ostertagia ostertagi | reverse complement strand
CATCAACAACCACTGTACCAACGTCGACAACCACTGTGCCAACGTCGACAACCACTGTGCCACGTCGACAACCACTGTACCAACGTCGACAACCACTGTGCCAACGTCGACAACCACTGTACCAACGTCGACAACCACTGTGCCCACGTCGACAACCACTGTGCCGACGTCGACAACCACAGTGCCTACGTCGACAACCACTGTACCAACGTCGACAACACTGTGCCCACGTCGACCACACTGTGCCGACGTCGACAACCACAGTGCCTACATCGACAACCACTGTGCCAACGTCGACAACCACTGTACCTACGTCGACAACACTGTGCCACGTCAACAACTACAGTGCCGACATCGACAACCACAGTCCCAACATCGACAACCACTGTGCCCACTTCATCAACTACTCCTTCTGTACCAACTGGTGAGAATTAGTCTTGAATAGACTGCCTTCTGAGGTCTCTCGTGTTGATTGATACGCATAGATATGCAGAGCACAAACCAAAATCATTACTGATTTCTCTTCTTGTTTAAGTGAACTTGTCGCAGGAAAACCTTTTGAGCCAACAATGCGATCGTACCTCTTATTGTTATTACGAGTTTTTTTGGGTGGCGGTGTCTTGTGCCAATGGAAGCTTACCTCGGCTGACGTTTTCATCCTCGTCACGTATTCCAGATTGAAGCCCGCAAACTTGTTCGTGATTCTGAAGTTTCAATTGGCACTTGCTTCTTCAGGGCTGATTCTGGTTCACTTAGACGCAATTACTTCTACTGGGTAGTCAATTTATTCGGGAAAGAACAGACAGACACGATCATGAATTGCACGCCAAGCGTGAGCGCAGAAATCACCCCACTCCTAGCAATTCGAAGGATCACCTTTCAGCAGGTGTGATGACTAAGCCCTGGCGCTATTATTGCTTGTTTTCACAATGCTGTAGCATTATAACCTCTGTCTCGTGGACCCTCTTATCTCCTTAAAAGGGAAGATTGGTAGGGATCCAGTCGCGGGAAGTGCCTTTGAATGCTTTGTTAACAAAAAAATTGACGCAACCTTCTCTAACGTCCTCAATCTTCGTTTGAATCACAAAAAAAAATAACAGAAAGGGAAACTTTTGAGGGAAAAAATGCAATAGCTGGCTCTAAGCGGCGGATTCCTGAAGCTATTCGCAATCCTGTTAAGGTTCTGTATGATGTCGCCGCCACATACTATTCATATTTGTATAATAAATGGCTGGACATGCTCCCTGCGTTAATATCAGCTGGCCTCTGTCAGCGGTACAGGCCGCCCCCAGTTAGCGAGCAGATATATGCTGTGGTAGTGGTATTTTTCTATTGATTCACGCCTATGTTACGCAAAAATTCACTCCCCTCCACATTCAAAACGAATTATTTACACTTTGCCAAAACCAAACCGAATGAGCCCAACTGAATATTGAAGAGCACATTCTAATCTATCAAAAAATTACACAACAGCCTTCTACACCGACGACATCAGAAGATTTTCCCACGGAAACATGGTTCACGGTACGAGCTCAACGAGGTCGTCGAGGTACCATAGACCATTACGACGTCCCTGAAACGCTGGTCAAAAGCGGTCTTGCATAGTCACAGCTAGTGTCTCTGAGAAGCTATTCACCAGTTAACCGATTGAAGAAATTATGTAGCAGCTTCAGGCCGGAGCGATTACGGTAAGCCTCCTTGAGCTCGACGGTGATGACAGATGACGTCATATTCTGGAGACGGTGAAGGGCAGTGAAGGAGGGCCTGCTTCTGCTTATGGGGGGACATCTAAGGAATATTTGCCGTAAACTTTCATAACAGCGGCATCCTTTGCGACGAAAAGTTTGATGATGTGCGCCATAGGCAAAGTGATTGCCTCCCCCCCCCTTGTATATGACGCCTGTCCATTAGAGTTCTTCTACGCGATCTTCGAGAAATATAATAATAGTATATTACTGCAGGATCGCTAAACTCGAAACCATAAAAATGGAATTTAATTCCAGCGGTTCCAACTACCACACGTCCTGCATGCTGTCCGACGGCTGGACTTTGGAGTGAGTGGGCTACTAATGAGCAATGTGCCGACACCTGCGGTTCATGCGCTCAGCTGACTTACCGTCGCAAATGCCAGTCCGAAGAGGCTGGATGCCCATGCATGTAAGTTCTTTGAAATCTGTTCATGAAGTAGTAACACCTTGAAATCATTCTTTGCGACTGCAAAGACCCGAATGTTTGCGGATACAGAACAAGGCCCTTTATTTCTTCAACATCATGTATAGCTTCCAGAGACTGGCTACAAGGGGAAGCACTCTGAGAGTCGCAGATGGGTTGGAAACGTCTTCGGTGGAAGGGCATCGCCATTTCGGCCGATGTCAGACACCGCGAGTCTGGCGAGCCGTGGGGTATGGGCCATGTGCCGGTGGTTCGAACCATGCACGAGCGACTCAACTGTGTGGGAAAGCGGCAAAAGTCTCCTTGATGGCGTTGACTCTCTCCACCTTCCCGGGCCCATAGGGGCATGGGAAAAAAGCGGAAGTTGATACGCACATGAAAGAAACTACTGGCGCCCTGTTCGAACCACTGGTGCATTCTCGTACCCCGCGATTCGATGAATTCGCAAAGTCTGGCACCGGCCTTCCACGAATGATGATAGTGTTCCACCGATGGAGTGTCCAACTCATCTTCGATTCTCAGCCAGCATGACGTTGCCTCTGAAAAAATGATTGGTGGAGAACCGATGACTGACTGATGCACAATCCGCATCCAAGTTACCAATAAAAAATAATTACGACAGCACACCAAGAGTTAGCAGGATTTGCAGTGAGCTGGGCGCCTATGCTAGTATGGTGAGACATTTTGGTGTATAGAGCAAGGACCGTCACAAACATTTCCTTTCTGATTCTAACATTCTGAAGGTTCAGAAATAATTATACCTATCTGATTCCCTTTTTGCACAAGCGATCTCATTCAGGCACTCCAGAGCCTATCTCTCCATACCGAAATTGGGATTACTGTAGTCGGCAGGAATTATTGCACCAAAATGTCCCCCGGACACCTCAAGCGCTGCGAGTTGCAACAAATCTTCATTGACCGAGCTTTCAAGTACAGCATTGAAAACGAAATCATCGACTAGCGTTGAAAAAAATAATGCCCCCTTGGTTCTACTGTGCGAGTCGCAGAACCTTACCGTACAGCTAGACTTCCTTCTTAGCTGCTGCTCAGCGACGACTCTTCAAATGCTATCCACGGTATATAAAAAAATACCCATTCACAAAGAACTGTTAGGCGATTAAAGACCATCAAAGCGCTATAGAGAACAAAAAAGAACACAAGCTGATATGGAATGCGGAAACAACAGTCGTATGATGCCCTGTCGGCGTGCAGTTGCGTACATTGCGAAGGCGCACCTCCTAAATCCTACGCCTTGTTTCATTCATCGATAGAGCGTGATACCAGATAGTAGTAGCTATAGATATGGGCGAACAACAGCGGTACACAGTGTGTACCATTTTCGAACATGTGCAGCAAAATGGCGGTATGTCCTAACAGTGCGCGCTCGCGTAAGCACGTTATATCAAGCGACGTTTATTCTGCGGGGTTCGTACCGTCTAATTTTCTGCTCTCACCCGTCCTCTCTTACCGAGAAAGTGGACTCGCGGCGCTGGGGCGCTGTCAGACTTTGCGGATCCAGCGAATCGCGGAGTGCGAGCAATGCGCCAGCGATGCTCAACAGTATGGAAAAGAGGCAGACGCCTCGTGCGTTCACACTTTGTTCTTCGCCACTTTCTCGGGCTCGCAAAAGCATGAGGGCATGGGAAAATGGAGAAAGTCAACGCGCGCATGAGAGAAACCGCTAGCGCTTTGCTCGCATTCCGCAATCGCTGGATTTTCAAAGGCTTACACTGTCTCTACAAGAGAGCGATGAAAGTGCAAAATTGAGCGGGTTAAACTGTGCTTTCCTCCGCCCATCCGGGAGCGCTTGTCGGCTAGGCAGACATAGGCTTGTATTGCATGCCTATACGAAGCAAACTTCTTGCGTGCGCTTATACATGATAAAAGTCATAGTTTCTTTCTTCAGCTGGTTGTGTACGTTGGCGTGAGAAAAGAAATGGAGGCCGTCGTTATAGCGGCAAACACAGTTAAGCCAGTTACGGCAAGAAATTTGGTGCCAACTACGCCTTCGGCATGAGTTTTGCTATTGAACGTCTGAAGGACATCCGAAAGCCTGAGAAGCATAGAATTGAGAAACCTCAACTGCGGTTTTGTTGCTGAGAAGCTCCAAACTGGTGGATCAACTCATGATATCATAGAAAATGAAGGTGTAAAAATTATAGCTCTCCTTATTGCATATCTGCGCTTCTCAGAGTTTGATCTAGTCACCGTATTCATGCCAACTCTGTACATTCCGAGGGACACACTCATGAGATCGTGCAAGGACCATTACAGCCTTCATAGGAAGAATTCTGATGTTGATGAGATGTTCCGATTTTCCGACTAAGTACTGAGATACTTTTGGCTGCTCGAAAGCTCCAGAAAGGCGAAGGAGGCTCCGTCTTCGCAAGTTCGGACCATTCAAACTCATGCAGCTCAATAAAAAAAACATGGTTGTACCCTAACTCTTAGGCACTGCTTTTAAGACGGTGGTCCCCAGTGCGATTGGTTTCACTGACCAGAACTGCTCGTTTGCATTGCAGTAATCTCCTATCTTAATTTCTTACACTAGTTTGAGAAACTAGGGGGGGGGGAGACCTCTTATGACTAGAGAATTTCTCGGGTTTTGAGGAGTGTAGTCTTATAGTAGTGGTGATGATGCTTTCAAAGCGGCAAAATTACTGATTTCAGTGGAAGTGATGTTAAAGTGGAGAACTGTAATATCAACACGTGCTACTTCCCACGTTTGTCCTGTTGCAGTCCTTATACTTCCACAGTGATTGATGGAAAGCATGCTGTGTCCACGAGGTATGTTGTTCAGCATTGGCCCTCAGCAAATGCAAGGATAAGACATGTTTATAATTTTTCTTTTCAAGGCCGAACATCGACCGAGCCTGAACCCGATACATCGTGTTGCCCAACAAATGGATTCTGGGCCGAGTGGGGTGAATGGAGCGGT
This sequence comes from Ostertagia ostertagi, assembly GCA_036418205.1. Lineage (NCBI taxonomy): Eukaryota > Metazoa > Nematoda > Chromadorea > Rhabditida > Trichostrongylidae > Ostertagia > Ostertagia ostertagi. Next base: position 7,764 of record MU910227.1, on the reverse strand, counting down.
TGTACTGGAGCTGGTTGTTTCAAGGTAACTCTACGGGTTCTGAGGAAAGGAGAAGGGCCAATGTCAGCAGTAACTTCCAGGAACAAATTCAGTCCGAGAGCGCGGCGCCGTCCACACGGAATCCCCGGCTACAGAGCGAACCCCGCCCACGACCCGATTTGCACGTTTCAGTCATTATTCATAAATCTTTTCGCGTACGCATAACGCTCCTAGTCCATTACAGTATTTCCACCGCGACATCTCGTCCATATTATGGGATATGTCTCCTGCTAAGCAGACCTCGCCCACAGATAAACTATTGTAAGACCTAAAGACGCATTCGGATATGCAATATACCTCCAATCGGCACAACCCCTCTCCACAAAACCGATAACGCCGCACAAGCTATACCCACAACCCCCCCCCCCCATTACCTTATTATCTATTTTCAAGGCCTCACCTCACGCCAAAACTCCCAAACAAGCCTATCACAAACCTTGTAGGCACTGGTCATCCATCGCTATACCGTAGTCTCAGCAAAATTGTTCGGGTGTCGAGCGCCCGAGACAAAAGTTCAACTTCTACTATACTTTAAACTAATTTCAAGGATTCAGTAACTTCAATTACAATATTTAGTGTGGAAGTGCGACCAGAACTCGTGAATGCGCTTCAGACTCGTACGGATGTTCATGCATAGGTGACAGCACTGAAACACAAAGTTGTGTAGTGTTGGCAACCTGGAGTGAATGGACGGTGAGACAACCTCTGAAAGTCTTTTAATCCTAGGAAAAAATCACAAAAGTTCCAGATTGCACGCCATGGTAACGCCACGGCAATGCGATCCTGCGCAATTTCAGCGGAAAAACTCCGTAAACATGCAGATACGGAAAATGGATGCAGTTGCATGTACTGTTGCTTCCACTCTTTTACACAGCCAGTGATAATATTTGATCTAACTTCCATTTCAGAGGTCCTGACGAGATGCATACCGTATGTAATACTGCTCCATGTACAAATTCTACCACAAAATGCTGTTCAACATTCAGCGAAATGGACCAAAGATGGAGTGAAAATTTGCGGACCTATAGTGAGATCGTTTAAAACCTAAAGGCACCTTCCGCAACTAAATAGGTGCGGAGTAATTGGGCTTGAAAATGGAAGCGGTAATGGGGAGATTAGCCCTCTGGCAATGAAAAGAAGCGAAGAAAAACTGCCTAAAAGCATTTGTATTACGTTGTGAGCTGATCCTCTGGGTGATTTGCGCCCCGCTCCGTGGAAATGTCATTGTGTCGCTCCCCTAAATACCCGTGTTACACCATATCACAGAAACGCTCAATAGATGAGACTTCGTAGGAGCCTTGTGCAGACCCCGCCCACATGGTTAGCGTGCTATGTACTTTAAAGAATTCTCAGCGTTTCTTTTCGTCTCTTTTCATTACAGGTGAAAATAGCCTCAACTAGGTTCATTTTTGGACGCATCAACGCCACCTATTTAGTTGCAGAATGTGCCTTTAAGAACCAAAAAGCTATGATAGGGCTTGTAATAATTCTGTGTGCTTTTTAGGTGGATCCACCAACAGTAACACCTCTACCCAAATGTGAGAACGCATCATGTTGCGTGATTGGAGGGGTTTGGACAGAATGGTCCAGCGGAGGTGCTTGTTCAGACACTTGTGGAAACTGCGGTACACGACACGCACAAGAGGCTGCGTATCGGAGCAGTTCGGATTCCTTGGCTCGTACGTGACACGGCGCCATTCATCCCGGGTGGTAACTCTATTTTGATCTAACTTCAGTACCAGCTGTGTTTCAGAGGTCCTAGCACGAAACAGTCTGAATGTGCATCAAGCCCGTGCATCTTCCCTCGTGCTTCGTGCTGTGCTAATCGTACGGTTGAACTAGCTCCTGATCAACATTGGCAGTGTTCCAGAAAAGTAAGAAATAGCGGTTTTCTTGGGATGATTATTGAGCTCCACATGGCTGAGCTAAACCTAATCTCCGGAAGGTTGAGGCCTGAGGCTATTCGGAGCAGTTGTATAGAAAATCTCGCTCTGCATGACGATCCAGCTAGGTTTCTCTGAGCTGCCACTTCTTGAAAATAGTGTATTTATAGGATGACACCAGTCCACCACCATCAGACACATGCTGGACCTGTTGTCCGAGCTCTGGAGGCTATTGGTCCGAATGGACTGAGGGAGGAGCATGTGGTGATACCTGTGGTTCATGCGCTCAAGTTACACAATCACGAGTCTGTCTTACGGAGCAACATAACTGCACTTGCAGGTAATAGAGCGAAAATCTATGAAACCCTGAGGAAAGTGCTCTACACATGTGTAGGTCAGAAGTTCTCCCCAGTCTGAGCGCATCATTGAAAGCGCTCTTTACTTATGGAATGACCCAATCGGCCTGCCATTGTTATCTCCTGACCTATACCTATTGATCAACATGTTTGTAAGTGTCGCTAGTAGTATCGCCAAGACTTTCTCAATAAAGAGCGTCGCGTAGGGCTATACGGAGAGATTATTAATCCCAATTGGTGTTCCTCCTTTCAAAAATCAGTGTCAGACTTCACGTTATAAATCGCGTAATCTTAGTCACGAGAGGGGCGTGGCGCGATTTCAAGACTGCGAGTAGGGCGCGTCTTGATTGATCCATAGCTTTCGAATACCCGACAGCACGCCCTCGCACGAAGGCAGAGGCGTAGAGAGCTTACCGGACGAGTCGCAGCGCGTGCTGTGTGACGTGGGACGTGCTATAGTACATTCTATTTATCTGAATAACTACAGCACGCGTTGCGACTCGTCCGCTGACCCGTCTGCGTCTTTGCCTTCTCGTCGCGCAACGGGCTTCCTGTCGCTCGCGCTTCTGGCATTGCGTCGGCCATGCGTGCAGTCGCGAAGTCTGACACCTATTTAGATGAGCTCAACGGTAAAAGGTGTAGAAATTGCACATTTCTATTGCGCTGATGGTGTGATTTTCCCATATTTCTCTTCTTTTTTTCGTTTAACTCTCCCTGTATTTTCACCCTTTTCATTTGGAAGAGCGGCTGTTTTCAGGAAAAAACTCCCAGGCTACCCTATTGAATTCAGGGGCCCTGCAACACGAACGAAGAACTGTAATATCGGTGTGTGCTACTTCCCAAGAGACTCTTGCTGTTCTCCGTACTCATCAGCGATCATAGACGGAAAGCATGCATGCGGACCACAGGTACAGTCTAACGTTTTGTAGCCGAAAATTTTAGCCCAAAATAAGCGAGATTCAGCCAAACTACACAACACCTCTGGCACCGGTTGATCCGTACTGTAAACAACCACATGTTGTCCCGATAACGGAATCTGGTCAGAATGGACACAAACACCTGAACAATGTTCAGACTACTGTGGATCATGTGGAAATGTTACCAAAACTAGAACTTGTTTGTCCGAAGCTGATGGCTGCCCTTGCAAGTATGTTTTCAAGATCAATCGCCAGTTCTTAGCAGTAATCAGTGATAGCATAACGCACATTTCCTGTTTCCAGTGGAGCTACCACCATATCAACTCCCTGCAACACCGACGTGTGCTACTTCCCTCGTTTGTCGTGCTGTCCTGGATTCACATCGACCGTCATCAAGGGACGGCATTCGTGTGGCCCTGTGGTAAATCAGTTTCAGCTTCTCACATTCACAGAATCACACTCGCGCTTCAAAGGCACAAAGCTTAGTTGAGTGTGCCAGACTAATCATGGGGTTCAGTGCTTGAGGAGTCGATATTTGCTATCATTGCACCCGAAGGTCGTTCAGGAACGACGCTAGTAGGCCACAAAACGTTGGCAGGCGCGCATTCCCTGACACCCTCTTCCTGTATGCGTCTCCCTCATCTCTATCTTACTCGTGCCCTCGTCGTCTGAGTTTCTCATTCAGACACACACCCTAATGCGAGCCAATAGTCTCTTGATACTATACATCGAAGCTAACAAGAAAAGAAGCCTTATTATAAGGCGTTTTGGTGCTCTCTTACTATAAGATTACATAGCATCAACCTTCATAGTCCCACTACTGAAATATTGTAACCGACTATCCTTTTGATTGCAAAACCTGAGAATGTTTGATATCTTTGATAGCTTTGCGAACAAGGCATGAATCCCCCCACCTTCCTTCATACAGAATTTAAAAAATTATGGAAAGTTTCTGAAATTTTAAATAAAATGAAGACTGTGGATTTCAGCCGGTCGTTCCCGAAGAACCATACATCAACACTTGTGGAGTAGACTGCTGCCCATCGAAAGGTGAAACTTTTTGTTTTTTACGGATGGTCCCTCCATGGAACTTTTATATGAGAGGGTTCGTGTCGGCACCATACGTGGGCAGTTATGACCCTCCAGCCTGCGGTACCGTAACCGGGCGCCCTCAGAGTTTTGTCATTGCAGTACGTGGGAGCATTCAGATGCATACTGATATACAGCAAAAAAACTCTACGATTTGGTTTTCCTCTAAGTAAGCATCTATCTTCGGTGTCAGCTTCAGCAATGCATAGAAGAACTGGAACGCCTATTACGTCGGATCGGGATCCACACTACCGCAGCTGCAGTCAAGAAGGCCGCCTCCACCACTGTAACTGCAGCGGAAGTATCAGACTTACAGGAGGGTTCCACATAAGGTCGGGGTTTAAAGAAGGCGAAATATGCCTAATCGAAAGGAAGGCGGCCTCCTAAGAATGCAAAACGAAGTAGCGAAGAGTATGCCCCAGTGACCAAGCAGGGCCACATCCGCACCGCGGCACGTCCACCCTTTCGCCGTCTGACTCTGACCGTTTAGCAGACAGAGTGCTGGCGTTGAAGAGGGCAGCACCAATGAGAGTCGCATCAATGAGAAAACCAACAAGCATAGAAGTGGTTCCATTTCCCTGGCTCTGAGTCGTTTCTCATGGATTGGATTTCTGTTCTTTATCCCTGCGTCACTAATACAGTCTAGCGCTCGAAGGGCTATCTTTTTATTGCGGACACAGCCTTCAACAGGTTCGGAAATATCGCTCAGGCAATCGAGTCCTTCTTGTTTCAGTGAACTTCATTTTGGTTTTTGCAAACAAAAAGATCATTATCAAAACGTCCAACTGAAATCTGCTGGGCTTCCTTATAGAAAAAGACACACAACATTCCAATGGCTCATGTCGCAGTAAATCTGTACTACTCCATATTCTTCCATGTGGCGAATATGTTAGGAATCTGGGGCGATTTTTAGATGAGCGTTACTTGTGGGCCACATGTCAGATGATTTATCATGTTGTTCAATTTGGCAGCCGGAGCGAGCCCTAAGTTCTGCTTAGACCGGTTCGAATATGCTTCACATACAATACGGATGCTCCGTGGCACGTAATAGGGGGGAACAACTTTAAAAAACTAAGTTCCAACATTGAAACTAACACATCTGTTCCAACGCTCGCATTTGTTTCAAGAAGAGGGGAAGCCGTTGAAAATCAAGTTTGCGGAACAGATGTGTGTTTGTTCCCGAGAACGACGTGCTGTCCCGGCTTCACAAAGAAGGCAGATGCCAAAACCAAAACGTTTTTCTGTGGACCACTCCCAGTGGTGCCTGCGTTCAATCCCGAGCAGACCACTTGTTGCGATCCAGGTATGCCATTCATTCTACCAATAGCCCATCAGCACGGAAGAGAAGGTTTTTTTTTCAGAGAAGAAAGGGCTTTGGAACGAATGGACAGAATGGTCGACCTGTTCTGCTGATTGCGGCCTCTGTGGTACTCAGGCGCGTAATCGTACCTGTGCCTCAGCTCCATACGGTTGTCCATGCACGTGAGTGATTCCTCTCAGTGGCACATCCTTGTCCGTTGGTACTGCTCAATCACTCGCTTAAGGGGGAGCACTACCGAATCGAGAGATTGCGGACAGGCGGCTTGCACAACTGCTCCTGCATGCTGTAAGGGCTATCCGGCAGTAGGATACGACGGCGCCAAATTTTGTCAACCGGAACCGGTATGTGCATGAATTTTTAGCGGCTACCTTTATCAATGCAATTCATTCAGCCCGTGCAATGTCCTGGTACATGGACAAACTGGATGACAGCATCGGGTGCCACTTGTAACGATACCTGTGGAATGTGTGGTGTCATATCTTCCTATCGTTACTGCTGGCCTTCGGGATGCCAGTGGCACGTACGTTTCAAAGCTTTCAATTCTGGTATCTTTATAGGCGCGGTTGCGCTGGCTGAAATGTGGAGACGAGTTGGACATGCTATCGCTGGAAAGGCGTCGTGATTAGTGGAAGGGCGTCGAGGGTCGGTCATTGAACCAATGACGATGCTTTTCAGTGTTGACGTGTTCAACCCGTCTCCACCTATCAGCCAGCATGACCGCTGCTTTAAGCATATGCATTTATTGTACAACTTTTTCTAATACTGCGGACATTAGAGGTTTAATTATGGACACAAGGGGTAGTAGGCAACGTGTAATGCAGGTGAAGGAAAAGCCAAGGGACGAACTTAAAGGCAAGCTTCGGGACAAAATGGGTGTGAAGAAGTGTTCAGGTATGAATCTAGAGGTGGGAGGTGTTCTGGGAAAGGAAATGGAAGCAAATATCCCCGATCACGCCCTAAATAGGAACCTTTTCTCTTTCAACCGCAATCTACCTTGAGACAGAGGAGGGGAGTGGTGACGAGTTCAGAACTGTACTCGGTTTGCCAACTAGTTCTGCAAGCCCCGCCCTTCGAAGTAGGTTGCGGGTCGGACGAGCTCGTGTGCTCCTATCGGGCACTTTCAAGCCGCAAAAGGGGTGCGACATCAGCGCTTGTCCGCCTGTCTACTGCCCCTAGAGGGATGGAACAGGTAAGCGCGACCAAACCGCCCGTGCCTTCAAACCGGCGAGATGAAAACTCTTTCTTGTCTTTGATTTTCGCGTTATACGAATTCTGAGATAGATGACGTCGTCAATCTTAACACATTGCTCTGCCTCATGAAACCTTCACGGAGCAGATGACAGCCCTAGTCATCGACCAATCATAAACCAGTCCGCCACGCGGGGGCGGACCTTGCCACAAGAACGGCGGTCATTATGAGCAAATTATGAGCAAAGTTCTGCTATGCCATCACGGGCTCGAAATTCGCCACGCAGGCGCAATATCTTCATTTCCTAAAGGTCTAGGTCCTCTTTACGTAGCGCTTTTCGACAATCAATTCATCGCACCACCTGCCTTTAATATAACAAAAGATCTGCTTTTTCGAGTATTATTCTAGACTGGATTAGGAAAAAAAGTTTTTTTTTATTACATGCAACTTAATCATTTGATTACAGTGGAGCGTTCAAATCAAATCAAGCTTGTGGATCTCCCGTCTGTACATTCCCGAGAGCGACATGCTGCGCTCCATACGTGAAGAAGATCGTGAACAAACAGTTCGTATGCGCGTAAAAAACGTGCCATTAGTGCATTCTTAGTTAATATTATATAAATGAATTCTTTCAATTCTGTCACTTCTCAACATATGCAAAACACCAAAGCAATCGAACAAATAAAGCAACGCTATAGCCTGTTTCTTATGATTACCGGATAGTGGGGTTCATTCGCAAGGAGGCGAGTGACCAAAGGAATCTGGTCATAGGCAGTGACCAAAAAACATAGCAGTTCCACTGAAGTGGCCTGTCAGCTCCCACTATGCCCTGATGGATTCAGCTCAAAGCACAGGGAACATAACAGAACTTATTTCAACTGAGAACCCTTCAAAGGGAACGGTTCCGTCTATGGTTGAGGTCAGGGCCAACTGTGACAAGTAGCCAATTCAGCGATATGACCCTCTATTC
>MU910217.1:0-13092 GCA_036418205.1 Ostertagia ostertagi | reverse complement strand
GGGACATTGTTGGTAGGTGATGGAGAGTGGTTACAACTGATAAGGGCTGATAAGGGGCGTCAGAACCCAAAAGTCGTCGATTCCATTACCCAGCTCGCGTTGACACTACAGCGTCCATACTCGCAGGTGTCATGTGGGGTGGGACGGGGACATTGTTGGTAGGTGATGGAAGAGTGGTTACAACTGATAAGGGCTGATAAGGGGCGTCAGAACGCAAAAGTCGTCGATTCCGTTACCCAGCTTGCGTTGACACTACAGCGTCCATACTCGCAGGTGTCATGTGGGGTGGGACGGGGACATTGTTGGTAGGTGATGGAAAGTGGTTACAACTGATAAGGGCTGATAAGGGGCGTCAGAACCCAAAAGTCGTCGATTCCATTACCCAGCTCGCGTTGACACTACAGCGTCCATACTCGCAGGTGTCATGTGGGGTGGGACGGGGACATTGTTGGTAGGTGATGGAGAGTGGTTACAACTGATAAGGGCTGATAAGGGGCGTCAGAATGCAAAAGTCGTCGATTCCGTTACGCAGCTTGCGTTGACACTACAGCGTCCATACTCGCAGGTGTCATGTGGGGTGGGACGGGGACACTGTTGGTAGGTGATGGAGAGTGGTTACAACTGATAAGGGGCGTCAGAACGCAAAAGTCGTCGATTCCGTTACCCAGCTTCGCGTTGACACTACAGCGTCCATACTCGCAGGTGTCATGTGGGGTGGGACGGGGACATTGTTGGTAGGTGATGGAAAGTGGTTACAACTGATAAGGGCTGATAAGGGGCGTCAGAACCCAAAAGTCGTCGATTCCATTACCCAGCTCGCGTTGACACTACAGCGTCCATACTCGCAGGTGTCATGTGGGGTGGGACGGGGACATTGTTGGTAGGTGATGGAAAGTGGTTACAACTGATAAGGGCTGATAAGGGGCGTCAGAACCCAAAAGTCGTCGATTCCATTACCCAGCTCGCGTTGACACTACAGCGTCCATACTCGCAGGTGTCATGTGGGGTGGGACGGGGACATTGTTGGTAGGTGATGGAAAGTGGTTACAACTGATAAGGGCTGATAAGGGGCGTCAGAACGCAAAAGTCGTCGATTCCATTACCAGCTTCGCGTTGACACTACAGCGTCCATACTCGCAGGTGTCATGTGGGGTGGGACGGGGACATTGTTGGTAGGTGATGGAAAGTGGTTACAACTGATAAGGGGCGTCAGAACCCAAAAGTCGTCGATTCCATTACCCAGCTCGCGTTGACACTACAGCGTCCATACTCGCAGGTGTCATGTGGGGTGGGACGGGGACATTGTTGGTAGGTGATGGAAAGTGGTTACAACTGATAAGGGCTGATAAGGGGCGTCAGAACGCAAAAGTCGTCGATTCCATTACGCAGCTCGCGTTGACACTACAGCGTCCATACTCGCAGGTGTCATGTGGGGTGGGACGGGGACATTGTTGGTAGGTGATGGAAAGTGGTTACAACTGATAAGGGCTGATAAGGGGCGTCAGAACGCAAAAGTCGTCGATTCCATTACCCAGCTTGCGTTGACACTACAGCGTCCATACTCGCAGGTGTCATGTGGGGTGGGACGGGGACATTGTTGGTAGGTGATGGAAAGTGGTTACAACTGATAAGGGGCGTCAGAACCCAAAAGTCGTCGATTCCATTACCCAGCTCGCGTTGACACTACAGCGTCCATACTCGCAGGTGTCATGTGGGGTGGGACGGGGACATTGTTGGTAGGTGATGGAGAGTGGTTACAACTGATAAGGGCTGATAAGGGGCGTCAGAACCCAAAAGTCGTCGATTCCATTACCCAGCTCGCGTTGACACTACAGCGTCCATACTCGCAGGTGTCATGTGGGGTGGGACGGGGACATTGTTGGTAGGTGATGGAGAGTGGTTACAACTGATAAGGGCTGATAAGGGGCGTCAGAACCCAAAAGTCGTCGATTCCATTACCCAGCTCGCGTTGACACTACAGCGTCCATACTCGCAGGTGTCATGTGGGGTGGGACGGGGACATTGTTGGTAGGTGATGGAAAGTGGTTACAACTGATAAGGGCTGATAAGGGGCGTCAGAACGCAAAAGTCGTCGATTCCGTTACCAGCTTGCGTTGACACTAGAGCGTCCATACTCGCAGGTGTCATGTGGGGTGGGACGGGACATTGTTGGTAGGTGATGGAAAGTGGTTACAACTGATAAGGGCTGATAAGGGGCGTCAGAACCCAAAAGTCGTCGATTCCATTACCCAGCTCGCGTTGACACTACAGCGTCCATACTCGCAGGTGTCATGTGGGGTGGGACGGGGACATTGTTGGTAGGTGATGGAAAGTGGTTACAACTGATAAGGGCTGATAAGGGCGTCAGAATGCAAAAGTCGTCGATTCCGTTACGCAGCTTGCGTTGACACTACAGCGTCCATACTCGCAGGTGTCATGTGGGGGGGACGGGGACATTGTTGGTAGGTGATGGAAAGTGGTTACAACTGATAAGGGGCGTCAGAACCCAAAGTCGTCGATTCCATTACCCAGCTCGCGTTGACACTACAGCGTCCATACTCGCAGGTGTCATGTGGGGTGGGACGGGGACATTGTTGGTAGGTGATGGAGAGTGGTTACAACTGATAAGGGCTGATAAGGGGCGTCAGAACCCAAAAGTCGTCGATTCCATTACCCAGCTCGCGTTGACACTACAGCGTCCATACTCGCAGGTGTCATGTGGGGTGGGACGGGGACATTGTTGGTAGGTGATGGAAAGTGGTTACAACTGATAAGGGCTGATAAGGGGCGTCAGAACGCAAAAGTCGTCGATTCCATTACCCAGCTCGCGTTGACACTACAGCGTCCATACTCGCAGGTGTCATGTGGGGTGGGACGGGGACATTGTTGGTAGGTGATGGAGAGTGGTTACAACTGATAAGGGCTGATAAGGGGCGTCAGAACCCAAAAGTCGTCGATTCCATTACCCAGCTCGCGTTGACACTACAGCGTCCATACTCGCAGGTGTCATGTGGGTGAGGACGGGGACATTGTTGGTAGGTGATGGAAAGTGGTTACAACTGATAAGGGCTGATAAGGGGCGTCAGAACGCAAAAGTCGTCGATTCCGTTACGCAGCTTGCGTTGACACTACAGCGTCCATACTCGCAGGTGTCATGTGGGGTGGGACGGGGACATTGTTGGTAGGTGATGGAAAGTGGTTACAACTGATAAAGGGGCGTCAGAACCCAAAAGTCGTCGATTCCATTACCCAGCTCGCGTTGACACTACAGCGTCCATACTCGCAGGTGTCATGTGGGGTGGGACGGGGACATTGTTGGTAGGTGATGGAGAGTGGTTACAACTGATAAGGGCTGATAAGGGGCGTCAGAACCCAAAAGTCGTCGATTCCATTACCCAGCTCGCGTTGACACTACAGCGTCCATACTCGCAGGTGTCATGTGGGGTGGGACGGGGACAATTGGTAGGTGATGGAAGAATATACAACTGATAAAAGCAGATAAGGGAGCCGTCGCACCAAACAATCACAGTCCGCTTCCCTTCACCCACCCCACAAAAAATACAAGAGCTTGCGTTGACACTACAGCGTCCATACTCGCAGGTGTCATGTGGGGTGGGACGGGGACATTGTTGGTAGGTGATGGAAAGTGGTTTACAACTGATAAGGGGCGTCAGAACGCAAAAGTCGTCGATTCCGTTACGCAGCTTGCGTTGACACTACAGCGTCCATACTCGCAGGTGTCATGTGGGGTGGGACGGGGACATTGTTGGTAGGTGATGGAAAGTGGTTACAACTGATAAGGGCTGATAAGGGGCGTCAGAACCCAAAAGTCGTCGATTCCATTACCCAGCTCGCGTTGACACTACAGCGTCCATACTCGCAGGTGTCATGTGGGGTGGGACGGGGACATTGTTGGTAGGTGATGGAGAGTGGTTACAACTGATAAGGGCTGATAAGGGGCGTCAGAACCCAAAAGTCGTCGATTCCATTACCCAGCTCGCGTTGACACTACAGCGTCCATACTCGCAGGTGTCATGTGGGGTGGGACGGGGACATTGTTGGTAGGTGATGGAGAGTGGTTACAACTGATAAGGGCTGATAAGGGGCGTCAGAACCCAAAAGTCGTCGATTCCATTACCCAGCTCGCGTTGACACTACAGCGTCCATACTCGCAGGTGTCATGTGGGGTGGGACGGGGACATTGTTGGTAGGTGATGGAAAGTGGTTACAACTGATAAGGGCGTCAGAACGCAAAAGTCGTCGATTCCGTTACCCAGCTTCGCGTTGACACTACAGCGTCCATACTCGCAGGTGTCATGTGGGGTGGGACGGGGACATTGTTGGTAGGTGATGGAAAGTGGTTACAAGGGCTGATAAGGGGCGTCAGAACGCAAAAGTCGTCGATTCCATTACCAGCTCGCGTTGACACTACAGCGTCCATACTCGCAGTGTCATGTGGGGTGGGACGGGGACATTGTTGGTAGGTGATGGAAAGTGGTTACAACTGATAAGGGCTGATAAGGGGCGTCAGAACGCAAAAGTCGTCGATTCCGTTACCCAGCTTGCGTTGACACTACAGCGTCCATACTCGCAGGTGTCATGTGGGGTGGGACGGGGACATTGTTGGTAGGTGATGGAAAGTGGTTACAACTGATAAGGGCTGATAAGGGGCGTCAGAACCCAAAAGTCGTCGATTCCATTACCCAGCTCGCGTTGACACTACAGCGTCCATACTCGCAGGTGTCATGTGGGGTGGGACGGGGACATTGTTGGTAGGTGATGGAGAGTGGTTACAACTGATAAGGGCTGATAAGGGGCGTCAGAACGCAAAAGTCGTCGATTCCGTTACCCAGCTTGCGTTGACACTACAGCGTCCATACTCGCAGGTGTCATGTGGGGTGGGACGGGGACATTGTTGGTAGGTGATGGAAAGTGGTTACAACTGATAAGGGCTGATAAGGGGCGTCAGAACGCAAAAGTCGTCGATTCCGTTACGCAGCTTGCGTTGACACTACAGCGTCCATACTCGCAGGTGTCATGTGGGGTGGGACGGGGACATTGTTGGTAGGTGATGGAAAGTGGTTACAACTGATAAGGGGCGTCAGAACGCAAAAGTCGTCGATTCCATTACCCAGCTCGCGTTGACACTACAGCGTCCATACTCGCAGGTGTCATGTGGGGTGGGACGGGGACATTGTTGGTAGGTGATGGAAAGTGGTTACAACTGATAAGGGCTGATAAGGGGCGTCAGAACCCAAAAGTCGTCGATTCCATTACCCAGCTCGCGTTGACACTACAGCGTCCATACTCGCAGGTGTCATGTGGGGTGGGACGGGGACATTGTTGGTAGGTGATGGAGAGTGGTTACAACTGATAAGGGCTGATAAGGGGCGTCAGAATGCAAAAGTCGTCGATTCCGTTACGCAGCTTGCGTTGACACTACAGCGTCCATACTCGCAGGTGTCATGTGGGGTGGGACGGGGACATTGTTGGTAGGTGATGGAAAGTGGTTACAACTGATAAGGGGCGTCAGAACGCAAAAGTCGTCGATTCCGTTACCCAGCTCGCGTTGACACTACAGCGTCCATACTCGCAGGTGTCATGTGGGGTGGGACGGGGACATTGTTGGTAGGTGATGGAAAGTGGTTACAACTGATAAGGGCTGATAAGGGGCGTCAGAACGCAAAAGTCGTCGATTCCATTACCAGCTTGCGTTGACACTACAGCGTCCATACTCGCAGGTGTCATGTGGGGAGGGACGGGGACATTGTTGGTAGGTGATGGAAAGTGGTTACAACTGATAAGGGCTGATAAGGGGCGTCAGAACCCAAAAGTCGTCGATTCCATTACCCAGCTTCGCGTTGACACTACAGCGTCCATACTCGCAGGTGTCATGTGGGGTGGGACGGGGACATTGTTGGTAGGTGATGGAAAGTGGTTACAACTGATAAGGGGCGTCAGAACGCAAAAGTCGTCGATTCCATTACCCAGCTCGCGTTGACACTACAGCGTCCATACTCGCAGGTGTCATGTGGGGTGGGACGGGGACATTGTTGGTAGGTGATGGAGAGTGGTTACAACTGATAAGGGGCGTCAGAACCCAAAAGTCGTCGATTCCATTACCCAGCTCGCGTTGACACTACAGCGTCCATACTCGCAGGTGTCATGTGGGGTGGGACGGGGACATTGTTGGTAGGTGATGGAAAGTGGTTACAACTGATAAGGGCTGATAAGGGGCGTCAGAACCAAAAGTCGTCGATTCCATTACCCAGCTCGCGTTGACACTACAGCGTCCATACTCGCAGGTGTCATGTGGGGTGGGACGGGGACATTGTTGGTAGGTGATGGAGAGTGGTTACAACTGATAAGGGCTGATAAGGGGCGTCAGAACCCAAAAGTCGTCGATTCCATTACCCAGCTCGCGTTGACACTACAGCGTCCATACTCGCAGGTGTCATGTGGGGTGGGACGGGACATTGTTGGTAGGTGATGGAGAGTGGTTACAACTGATAAGGGCTGATAAGGGGCGTCAGAACCCAAAAGTCGTCGATTCCATTACCCAGCTTCGCGTTGACACTACAGCGTCCATACTCGCAGGTGTCATGTGGGTGGGACGGGGACATTGTTGGTAGGTGATGGAAAGTGGTTACAACTGATAAGGGCTGATAAGGGGCGTCAGAATGCAAAAGTCGTCGATTCCGTTACGCAGCTTGCGTTGACACTACAGCGTCCATACTCGCAGGTGTCATGTGGGGTGGGACGGGGACATTGTTGGTAGGTGATGGAAAGTGGTTACAACTGATAAGGGGCGTCAGAACGCAAAAGTCGTCGATTCCATTACCCAGCTTGCGTTGACACTACAGCGTCCATACTCGCAGGTGTCATGTGGGGTGGGACGGGGACATTGTTGGTAGGTGATGGAAAGTGGTTACAACTGATAAGGGCTGATAAGGGGCGTCAGAACCCAAAAGTCGTCGATTCCATTACCAGCTTCGCGTTGACACTACAGCGTCCATACTCGCAGGTGTCATGTGGGGTGGGACGGGGACATTGTTGGTAGGTGATGGAAAGTGGTTACAACTGATAAGGGCTGATAAGGGGCGTCAGAACGCAAAAGTCGTCGATTCCATTACCCAGCTTCGCGTTGACACTACAGCGTCCATACTCGCAGGTGTCATGTGGGGTGGGACGGGGACATTGTTGGTAGGTGATGGAAAGTGGTTACAACTGATAAGGGCTGATAAGGGGCGTCAGAACCCAAAAGTCGTCGATTCCATTACCCAGCTCGCGTTGACACTACAGCGTCCATACTCGCAGGTGTCATGTGGGGTGGGACGGGGACATTGTTGGTAGGTGATGGAAAGTGGTTACAACTGATAAGGGGCGTCAGAACCCAAAAGTCGTCGATTCCATTTACCCAGCTCGCGTTGACACTACAGCGTCCATACTCGCAGGTGTCATGTGGGGTGGGACGGGGACATTGTTGGTAGGTGATGGAAAGTGGTTACAACTGATAAGGGCTGATAAGGGGCGTCAGAACCCAAAAGTCGTCGATTCCATTACCCAGCTCGCGTTGACACTACAGCGTCCATACTCGCAGGTGTCATGTGGGGTGGGACGGGGACATTGTTGGTAGGTGATGGAAGTGGTTACAACTGATAAGGGCTGATAAGGGGCGTCAGAACGCAAAAGTCGTCGATTCCGTTACCCAGCTTGCGTTGACACTACAGCGTCCATACTCGCAGGTGTCATGTGGGGTGGGACGGGGACATTGTTGGTAGGTGATGGAAAGTGGTTACAACTGATAAGGGCTGATAAGGGGCGTCAGAACGCAAAAGTCGTCGATTCCGTTACCCAGCTTGCGTTGACACTAGAGCGTCCATACTCGCAGGTGTCATGTGGGGTGGGACGGGACATTGTTGGTAGGTGATGGAAAGTGGTTACAACTGATAAGGGCTGATAAGGGGCGTCAGAACGCAAAAGTCGTCGATTCCGTTACGCAGCTTGCGTTGACACTACAGCGTCCATACTCGCAGGTGTCATGTGGGGTGGGACGGGGACATTGTTGGTAGGTGATGGAAAGTGGTTACAACTGATAAGGGGCGTCAGAACCCAAAAGTCGTCGATTCCATTACCCAGCTCGCGTTGACACTACAGCGTCCATACTCGCAGGTGTCATGTGGGGAGGGACGGGGACATTGTTGGTAGGTGATGGAGAGTGGTTACAACTGATAAGGGCTGATAAGGGGCGTCAGAACCCAAAAGTCGTCGATTCCATTACCCAGCTCGCGTTGACACTACAGCGTCCATACTCGCAGGTGTCATGTGGGGTGGGACGGGGACATTGTTGGTAGGTGATGGAAAGTGGTTACAACTGATAAGGGCTGATAAGGGGCGTCAGAACGCAAAAGTCGTCGATTCCGTTACCCAGCTTGCGTTGACACTACAGCGTCCATACTCGCAGGTGTCATGTGGGGTGGGACGGGGACATTGTTGGTAGGTGATGGAAAGTGGTTACAACTGATAAGGGCTGATAAGGGGCGTCAGAACCCAAAAGTCGTCGATTCCATTACCCAGCTCGCGTTGACACTACAGCGTCCATACTCGCAGGTGTCATGTGGGGTGGGACGGGGACATTGTTGGTAGGTGATGGAAGAGTGGTTACAACTGATAAGGGCTGATAAGGGGCGTCAGAATGCAAAAGTCGTCGATTCCGTTACGTGGCTTGCGCTGACACTGGAGCGTCCCTACTTACAAATTGTATTTGTAGTGGTACGTGCACACTGTATCATTGTATGACCAGCCTACTTAATTGCAGTCTATTGCATGAATTCAACCAAGTCTTCAGCAAATGATAACTTTCGTTCCTATCAAGAAAGCCCAAACTCATTAAACCGCTAATCCTTTCGGGGTTCTAAATAATGGTGAATGTAAATAAATGATAAGCCTTAGCTCCTCACATAGGCATATTTCATTTTCATTTTGAGACTGACAGCAATCCTATTCACCGCTAAATTATCTGAATTCAAGAAGAATGCTGGATGTTTACAGTTGTGAGATAAATATGCCAGTTCAGCTCCAGACGTTATCACGCGTATTCTCGATGGACTTCAGCGAAACTGGGAAAGGTCTAACACATTCAATAGTGAGGTGGTTAATGGAGTACCTCATGCTGATATTCCATGGGTCCTCCAGTTTCGCTAAAGCCTGCCGTGTGATGCGCGCGATAGCGGGCGGAAGCAAAACTGGTTTAGATATATGCAAGGTACTCTCGCACGCACAATTCCTACGAAGTGTTCTTATTTAGTGTGCCAAAGGCAAAGTATTGCTACAAGCATAATTGTACATCGAAAGGTTGAGCAGCCGTTCTTGAAAGCTTTGGATCTATTCGACAACACCTGCGTACACAATAGCGCGATGACTTTCTATGTAGAAGACTTTGTGTATTTGTGCCAGACGCACGAAAGCGGCCACTCCAAAGTAAGTATTGTTTCCTGATCGACAACGTCCCACCAATTCGTTGTTAATTTGGGCTTCTCGGCTACATTGCTTTTTTATACCCATTATCTTCAAGCACTAAGGTTAGTGCTTGAAGATTCACATTACAAAGGCAGCGGGGGTCCCGCCACGACTCGCTTGATCTCCAGTTACCGTAATCGGCGTCACCCCGCGAATGGCCTAAATTTCAAAATGGGCTGAGTTTTAGGAGCCTTTGCTTTAAGGGGACGGTTGCGATTGTCGCTGTTCGTTTTGTGGTCCTCTAGGGACGTCCGTAGCCGGCTGTCAAGAGCCTTAACTCCTCTCTCCCAGGACGCGAGTAATCAACCCTAGCGTTGCGGAACTCCCCCACCACATTCTGGAATCACGGGAAGACTGACCGTCTACAATAATTTCAGGCGTCTTTCCTTGAAGAAAGGGAAGAATTTCATTGTATTCGTTTCTCATTCGTTGTCAGTTTTTTTATCTAATCCATTTTATCGGTGCTACTCTCGGTAAGAGAGAGAAGAAACAGTACAGGTGAGGAAGACCCGCTTCTCGAAGATTTTCTTATAGTTCAAAGAAGAATCGTTTATTATTCGCATAACTCGTTTGTGACGGGTTTCCCCAAGTTTATTCGAAGCCAGCTATTCTGGATTTTGTTTTTTTTTGTGTCGATTCCTTTCGTACTCCTGGCACGTGAGTTTTTCTTCAACATTTTCGTATTGGAAAACATTACGAGAACACTGAAGATTCGGAGCCACTTCATCAGAGGAGCAACGGCGAGTTCCCATTGCTGCATGTCATGTTTATCTAAAGAACTACTGAGAGACAGGTAAGGCAAGGCGCTCATCGTTCACACGTCAAGTTTCGAAATAAATGTGCTCGTGTGTATCCTGGACTCTCCAGCATCAGTCTATCAATCATAATAAGCGAAGGCGAAACAATCGAGGTGCAGTGGGAGGCAGGATGGTAGCAACTCTGACAGAAGAGGAAGCCAATAGGTTGCCAGGGATAAGGTTTAGCGATCCAATCAGCACTGGCATGGACCTCAGAGGCTGGCTCCTTTCGGACGTATATTCTGGTAATGTTTGACTTGTCAACTCTGATGCTTTGATGTGGAAGGCAATCCGTACCATGCAATTAACATCAAATATTTTTCCCATTGCTCTCAATTGTTTGCGAGCACAAAAGCTGTTTTTGAGACACCCACAGTGCCCAAGGACGAGTGCATCGCGCTTGGGTGAGTCATTTGAACAGATGGCAAGCAACTTGTTGTATGGAATATTGATGAACCATGACAAAAGGCCGACTGTGGAGGTGACTGTAATAAAAAGCTGACAACCAATACTGTCTGGCACACCTCTTTCCCGGTGGTGAAGCGATGAAACGACTGTATAGGACGTGTTCGAGGCCAGCGAAGCAGAGGGATTATGCTTCCAAGATAATCATGGCAATCAGTTGATAATGATCAAGCCGTTGGTCCGATCACCATGTGGCTCGGAAGCACCATTGAAGATTAAGATCAAACTTACTGCCACCACCAGGAGTGTGCGCCCTTGGGCTAATTGTGTGCGGATGGAGCCATATGCCGGCAAGCAGCCCGTTGTAAGCTTTGGCAGCATGTCACAAATTGAGGGCAATCCCTGCAGCATCACAGCCTTATGAATATTAGCTGAATACGAACAAAAGCAAACTTATGAGCTCATCACAGTATCTACAGTCCATCCTGAGAGTAGCAACTCGTTTGCAAATGACTGAAGAATGTGTCGCTGGTTTACTGGATATCTTGTCAGCTATTTGGGCCAAGGCTGACAGATGCAAGTGGTTTTATTTCCAAGCACCGCTAACTGGCTTATGTGTGGGAGCTGATCTTACACTACCAAGGCCCTGTTTCCCACCTCCATTGGTGTACCTATTTACGACAAGAAACATGTCCAACACGCCTAGCCCACCTATCATCCTGGGACAATTCCAGGTCGGTAGGGATAGGTTGTGCGCCAGCTCTGTTGGCCTGAATTGCGTCCACTACATGGCAGTGCGAGCGTGGCATTTGTGCCAAGAGTTCCATCATCGAAGTGATTGATGGTTATTTGAACACGTATCAAGCCTTGGTTGGCGGTGACAACATGGGGTGCGCCGAGGCAGCTGGCAGTATACCACGTGCCACTGCTTTATTATGTGGTGTGATCAAGGCTATGACAGGCCTACGTGTTCCAATTGCAATCCAATGCCGACTGCGTTACCTGCAGAATTTACACAGCGTCTTTGGAGTGGACTTTTGCCAACTGTTGCAGACTAGGAAGTTGAATTTCAATCGACACGTGATGCAGGTGTTTCCATTTGAATGCGCATACGGGCTATGCCTGTACCTACCCACGGTTTGGCCAGGCATTATCAGAACAGATTATGTTGAAACTGAGCCTTATTTGGAAGGTGATGAGCGAGATCCGATGATGACGTGGTTCACATTCGTTTCATCAGCCAGACACGTGACGCAGCAGGTTGGGTGCCGCGCTATGTAAGATTCATTCACATTGCGTGTATCAGTTTCTGAGGACGATGTGCATGTCGTGGATAGATGTCTAATGGTGAAGAATTTGTTACCTGGAGTGATTGGAAAGAGTTATTCCACCCGTGTGGGCACCATTCTGAGTTCCAGTGGGCAAGATCTGGGATTTACCACAATGGAAACCCACCGCAGCTCCCTGCTCTACAGTGGCGCACGTGTGGCGTACAGATACAGGAGGCCAGCAAATCAGCACTATGCCAGCAAATTGATTCGAGGAGGTCGACCGAGTAGGAAATACTTACATGGACTATCCGAAAATTACGTTATGCCACCACTAGGTCGCTTGGGTGGTGTTGGCCACGTAATGGCAGTGAAATGCCATGAGCAGGCCATTCCGGAGCCTGTAAGAATGGAGACTGCAGCTAATCTGTTAATGATAGCCAAAGAGACCGAACAGCGCAGTGCCCTAGCCCACCAATCGTCTGGTACAGAGACTTCAAATCCTGTAACAAGGTAGCCATCTCAGAACAGCTCTCGTCAATTGACTGGCTGTCTCTTTTTGAGAACTACAGAGATATTGATGACGTATATGATCGGTTTTGTACTGTTATTTATGACATCATTGATCAGCATGTGCCAATATGTGAGAATAAGTGGGGCAATAGTTCCACCTATCCACCTCACATAAAAAACCTCTTTCAGCAAAAAATAAGGATCTTCTATAATTTGCAAGAACCTTTGAGTTCTCCTATCTATCGTTATGTCTGTGAGAAATTAGATAAACATTTAAAACGTTTCATGAACAACAAAATGAGGCGACTAGCAGCTCTTAAAAATATAAGGAATCTGGCGTCATTTGTAAAAAAATTTACCAAACATGTCCCTTCCAATCCCACCATTTTGAATGTGAACGGTACTAAATGCTCCGACGATGCCTCTAAATCAGAAGCTTTTGCTAGCTACTTTTCCAATGTTTTTAAACCTAAAGTGAATTGTATGACTAGAGATCTACCTCAATCATGTGTTTCCACCTTTCCATCGCTTTGCATCTCACCCCATACTGTTGCTGAACAACTTCGCTCCCTCAAACCGTCCCTATCCCT
>MU910193.1:0-10806 GCA_036418205.1 Ostertagia ostertagi | reverse complement strand
TCCGTGTAGCGTATTTTCATAATCGAGCGAAGGCATCTGGTGAAAGGGCTTCATCCTTTTGACAATACTAGCAGTACTTTTCTATGTTTCACTTGCATATAATGCAGTAGGAATCACGATGGAATAGTATAACCGCATTTCGATGTTCTGCGATATCGATGAACTGGCCCATATTGGCTGAAGTCGCCGGAAGACGGCGGCAGCTTTCGCAGTTCGAATGCGTACGTCCGTTTCGGCATCACCATGACTGACCGTACTTCCAAGGTAAGTAAAATTGTCAACGGTCTCCGGTGTCGTATCATCAACATTGGTGTTCAATTGTGTTCGATCGAAGTCGACCTTCATAACCTTCGAATTGTGGGCGCTAATGCGCAATCCAATCATGTTCGCTTCACTGCTGAGGCAAGTGGTCATATAGCAGGTCATAGTTATATAATACTAGTGTCCGAGCAGGTCACAGTTATATAATGCTAAGTTGTCGAGAAAGTTACTACGGTTATTGTTTGTTGCATCACTGCCTCTTCATGTTGTTATGACCAGGGTCAGATGTACATTGATTAATACTTGACGATGGGGATCGTATGCGGTTTGGCGGCAGGGCAGAATAGCATGTGCCGCGATAATCAGTGAGCAGAGCAGCGGTGGTCTCTTTTCAGAGACGAGAACCGCGACTTCCGTGTGACATCGCTAAATGGCGAGCGCACCGCGCTCCCTGAGCACGTTCGATCAGTGTTATGCGCCCCAAATCGTTTTTGGATCTTTTCACGCTACACAAACAAACCGTTCCTCGTCAGCATTATGGCGTGTGACGTAGTACAAATCGCTGTGGTAAGCAAAGCTGCTTTCAATAGTACAGCCGAAATCATGTTCATAACACTTTTCAAAGCCAAAGCCAGCAGGAAGGGAGGCTAGATGAATGCAACCGCTCAATCCATCATTGCAGCAATACAAGTGTCGAAATTATATGGCGATCCTCGGCATGGAAAAATTATCACCCATCATTGCTGTGCCGTTCAAAATGCTTACGCTCCCCCCGCTCGCGACCATCAGCGACTGGTCCACCTAGCTACCTTAGCTGCCACTTTTTCCTTACCATACTTTAGCCGAGCTGGAAGGTGGGAGGCTAAGCCCTATTTCACACTTCTTTCCTGAAGTTTCTGTCAAGGTAGTCGAAAAACCCGTCCCTAACTTTGATCACCAACGCCCCTCTGAAAACGTCAAATATGACACTGCATCACCAAAGAACACACAAGACCAATATAGCACCTCCAACAAAAATTCTAGATATTGCTCTTCCGTAATAATTGTTGCAACCGACCGTTGATTCTCGCGCATACACTAACGAAGCTTGAAAATCACTTGCTCCGAGCAACATCCTCTCTCGCTTCCTAACTACACTCGTTCGAAATTGAAATAAGTCTTTCAATGAAAGTGAAATAAAGCATAAGCTAAATTTGAACAGTTGGACAAATTTAACGATGTGCTTTCAAGACGCCTGAGGTATATACTAGATTAAGAGGTATTCCGTTCGTATCTCGCTCTTTAAAGGAGACTTTCTGGAACAATGCATATAGGATCATCTTGTGCAAACACGTAGCCTCTGGTCATGACCCGAAACGAACGAAATCTGTCAACTTATAAATCGGTTTATCCTTAATGCACATCAGCACTGGAAAGGGATCTTTAAAATAATAATAATGCACATATTTATATTTTTTATTTACAACAATATACAGTAATGGTAAGGGAAACGTTCCAGATCAGCAGCGGGAATCAGACCAATCGACGAGGGTCGACGGTTGCATGGCGCCTCCTCTGATCGGCCGGTAGATGGAGTAGGAAGTCGGAATCGTTGATCAGGCGAATCCTCTCGTCCTCAGTCGTCGTGGTCAAGCCATGAGCCTTGAATCGTCCCGTCAACGGCTTTTATTTGGCTCCCATCGCTATCTCCGTTTCATCGCCTTAAAAAAAGAGAAACCGAAGGCATACCGATTCCATGAGTTAGGGTTTGGCGCACTCCATCGCTCTGTGCCCGACCTAAAACATTTGAAATTGGATAGTTAAATAAACAGATTATGATTTTTCCTTCCCACCCTTTACATCACCCCTTTGCAAAAGTCCGACCTCGGTACCACCTTCACTTTTCTTGGAAGGAAGCCGTGCGCTCCGGTGGTTTTCCCGGCACCAGCGAATTAGGTCCCTCCAGAGAGGCAACGCTCGAGGTGCACGACCAACCCATGATTAGCATACCACGGCGAGCTCTGGAGAGGGCGACATTGAGGCGCTTGGGATCTGCAAAGAAGGAGAGATTGCGCTTAGGGTTGATATGGGTGCGCGTCGTGCATACGATGACGACCGATTTTTCCGAACCTTGCGCGCTATCCACGGTTTTGATCGCTACGTTGGATCCCTTCTAGCGCGGACTCAAATTAGGTAAAGTTGATCTCGGTAGAGGCAGATGACCATGATTTTCCGCTGAGATGGACGACGCCAGAAGAAGGCGTTCTATTACGGCGACTGCGCGAGCTTCGACCGGTGTTGCTTTGACAACCTGTCACCGACTGTACCGATTCGCCGATGATGCTGATAAAAGCGATCGGTAGGTCCGTCGGTTTGGCATTCATACCCGGTTGAGGAGCGCGAGGCGGGCCTCCTTGGGAGTTACGCAAACCAACTCGCTGTTGTAGAAAATATGCGAGTTGAGCGCCATCCACGTTAGAATGCGGTCTATACACGCGGCTGATGTGCACGTTGGGGGCTTGTCGGCGACGTCCTACGATTCGCGAGCAAAAGGTACCACGACGTGCTGCGTTGTGGTCCGATGTAGGGTGGCCGCTGTTACTATGATATCGAGCGAAAAAAAAAAAAAAAAAAAAACCAAAAAAAAAAAAATACCCAAAAAAACGAATATATGTAGCGTCCGGGAACCTCAAGAAAAGACTAATGAGGGTGGCTTCCGAATCATCAGGGCTTAGTCCAAGAGGACGCTGCTCCATTCGCGCGAAGGATGACGCCATAGTCCGCTCTTGGTTGTGAGGTTTATGGCCGACGAGATGGTACACAGGAATACATTCGGCTCATAGACCTTTAGGAAACCTCGTCGTGAGCGTTTTGATGCGTTCCGAGTTAGCCTGTGTTCCAGGAAGAGTAGCATCTATGCCTAAGATTCCGTTGCCACGGCCGATATAGATTGATCCGACGAGACGTTCTGCGCGGTTAGCGGAAAGCGGTGAAAGCTCTCATGCTCGACGTGCGTCCCATTCGTCCTCGGCGTGTGGCTGCGGTATCTATTCCATCAGGCAGGCCAGATCGTACGGATCGGAGCGAATAGCATCCCGGGCTAGGGTCTCACTTACGTACCGTACGGGACGCACATTTTTCACCATTTGGGCCAGTTTAGCGCAAATGACAACCAGGGCCGTGTTTTTGTACGACGGCTTTGCCGGCGCTGTACAGCTCGATAGGCCAATGATGGTGCCGTACAAAGGAAATTACCGGTTTCATATGCGCTGTCGATGATGAGGACTGGATAGTCTTTGTGGAACCCATTCATGGCGTTAACCTGATGGTTATTGTGTTCCACTTTCTCACCGGCCGCGGTGCCCCGTGATGGACTTCTCTGAGTTGGTGGACCCAAAGGTCAGAGTCACCTGCTAGATTCGCCCAAACAGTGGAACACGCGTCCTCAACCTGCTGGAAAGGACTGGATTGGGTCGGTTCTCTGTACCTCCTCTAAGGGAGATATCTGCCGATGTACGGTTGTACCATGCACGCGTTATATAAACGCGAAATGCGGGGTTTGGCGCGGATGCACCTGGGCCACAACGGTGATCTGCTCATCCTCCTGTTGTGATGCGCGTTGCGGACCGGATGATATTCATTTAGACAAGCCTGCTTCCCACGCTAAGTATCGCTTATTGCGCACGGTCCAACCAGTTTTCCCCAGAATTGGCACTTGGAACTGCGCTAGCGTGGGGTACAGCGTTTATGTCCGGGGTGGACCATAACGCTGGATGGAGTTTGGTGTCCATCGTTTCCGCTATGCAGGCGGTTAGAGTGCCCAGGTTGTGCCGTACAAGGACTCCAAGAAGGGCATGACCTCTCGTTGCACGTATGGAACAGCAGAAAGTTGGTCACCTTACTGTGGACCAAGTTTTGGTGGTGCCGACAGGGTCGTAAGTCGAACGGTGCACTGGGGAAATATTGAAATATCCGCCAGGAATTCGCGTAGCTGATTGAACGCGATCGGTGCCGGTTCGCAGGCGAATAGCATTATCGCAGTAGCGCGACGAAAGGCGCACGTTATACGAATTCGGCTGTAGATTGCTGAAACTACGTCGGAATTCAGACGGTTCCTATTAACCGTCACCACGGTGCGGTGACCTTCATGCATACCTGAAAGGTTTGGTACGCTTTTGACGCGATGGTGATTACATAAACCAGCGTTTAATTAAGGTCCCGATAAATGAGACCGAATCGATCGACGGTGTCATATCGACGGTTTGCGATGATGGCACGCCTGCTCCCCTTGCTCCACGTATTGGAAAGCCCTCCATTTGGGATTTGGAACGGTTAGGTAGTAAACCCAGACCAAGATCCCCGATAAGAAGGTGAAACATATCTAACTGGCGCTTTTCTGTGAGAACGTTTCACCGCGAATTGATCTAATGTGACCGTAGAAGATTCAAGACGGGCCGGTAGTGGGACCTTCCTTGTGACGGACTCCCAGCGGGCTCCCTGGCCAAACAACGATTTTACACGGTACAACACCGGATGTAGGCCTTGATATAGCGCAACATTTCGTGCGGCAGCCTGGGTAGAGGAGGTACTATATGAAAGGAAGGAAGAGTGAAAAGTGTTAGTAACGACGATGAAATGAGTTTGCAAACTATTACCACGAGAAGTACTAGCTGCACCTGGAGAGTGTGTGTGATCGAGTGCTTGCTTGTCGTACTGCACGCTCATCGATTGTTGATAGAGCGGTGAGCCTATGGGCGCTCTGGAAATTCGACTCTATCCAAATGCATCCGAAAGAATTCCAGATATGAATGGCGGTTGCGGAAAACTTTCGATTGCGCGTAGTCCGACTGCCTCCAAGATTGAGCATGGCAGACACCTGGATGTTACGACGCCACTGTGTGGCACGAAAGGTGACAACCCACTCTATCCAACAGCTGTGATGCGCTCGAAGTGAAGCGGAACTCGCGGATTCTAATGAAAGCTCGCTTTTGCGTATCTCGCGCAGAGGCTTTGCCAGGGTGACTGAAGCGTTCTACCAACTCTTGGTACGATGGCTCGCTGTTTTCCAGCTATTGTATTGGAAAAGGCCTCATTGCAGTTTGCTTGAGGAGGGCTCATATCCTATAAGTGGCTCTTGGGACACTTGCTGCTGTCCATACTGTGTGATGGAGTCAACCTGGTCTAGGACATGCGGTTCTAGCTTGGACCCTTTTAGGACTGGGAGTCGTCCCTAACATTGTCGCCGATCCCTCCGGGAAGGCACACTGGGCTCATAACTAAGTGACGAATCTTCATGCGAAACGACCATATGACTAGTCTCGTCATCCATGCTTCGCTTTCTATAGGAGGCTGAATGCTTGCTCGAGTGGTCCTCTAATTTGTCGATGAGTGTGTCCAGGAGAGACTGTTCAGGGCTTGGCGACTTAGCTGCAAAAGAGGAGGTACTATATGAAAGGAAGGAAGAGCGAAAAGTGTTAGTAACGACGGTGAAATGAGTTGCAAACTATTACACGAGATAGTACTAGCTGCACCTGGAAAGTGTGAGGCGGTGCTTGCTTTCGTACGCACGCTCATCGATTGTTGATAGGAGCGAGATGATCTCTCTGCGGCCTTGTAGTCCCAATCGTCGCTTGTCCGTGGACCAGGAAATGTTGCTGGCGCTCTTTGTGTATCCTATAGCACGATCAATCATGTACATGTCAGCATGCCATGGTAACCGTCCCACCTTGTTACACTGTTGCATCTGGGTGCTTCCTCAGAGACACAAGCCAGACCCTCTCGGAGGGCAGATTCCATTTAGGCTAATCGGTCGCACCCTGCACCCCTGACTATTGTCTTTCTCCCCCCACCTAGTCTAACATCACACTCGACTTCACAGCGAGCAATTACAAGGTATTTTATAATCCATATAGTTCGATACTCGGGTGTTAAACCTCGCACTATCAAAAATACACCGAAGACGTTAAATGTTTATGAACGTAAGTACAAGGTATCAACGAAACACAAAATAGGCAATGAATAAGAAAGTCTCATGAGAGTAGGGCCGCGTTGCCGTGAACGATCGTTTGGAATGAAATCATTTAGAATTCTAAGGGCCGAAGCCCCACGGGACCACAGAGCAAGGAATTTATAAGAAAGACGAACCGCTCACGCGGGTGTAGAACCGAAAGAGAATGAAGGGACAGACCGTGGAGAGAGCCACCGCCATTCCCTTTGGTGGGATTTCCGCACGATCATGTCGATTGTAGAGTCAATTACTACGGTGACCACCGCGGGCGTCACCGCACCAGAGGGTTCTCGGAGTGATCCTCGTGATACACGATACATACCTCGTAGGACATTGTGACGCGGTCACCGTCCATAGAATCCTGCATATTATAGCGCTTGCGCGAATTTACCTGCATGTACTCACTCTAATGCCATACATTAGCATACTTAAACCACATGGCTCACAGAACGGCCAAAATGTTTAGTTTTAGTTTTGCAGAGGTTTTCCCGACCTCAAGGATATGTCTGTTCAGTTATCCTCGTTTTCTTTTCATTAACGTAAAGCATGTTGATAAAAAGGAATGATAGAAGCGATCACGAACCTATTCGTATGGAAAGATACGTATGTGTTTCACTGAAACAACCATGTCCAAATTAATTTTTGAATCACGAAAGAGAAAGTAAGTAAAATATGTCTTTTCACGCCCTTAATATGTCATTTCAGTCGAACTTCCATTGCTGTAACTCCCGATAAGTTGAACAGACCGAACATTATTGAAAACACTTCATCGCATCTAAGTATTGCGTATTTACAGCTCAAAATCCATGGATTTGGTGTGCGGCGGCGGCGCTCGCAAAATCGCTCTGGTCCCACGCGGTGCAAAAATGCCAAAACGCGCGATGTCGTCAACGTGTTAAAGATTTCTCTTCTTAAAACGTCAAAATCGTACGCTGCTGAGAAGGAATATTCCATAAGATAACAAGTTCTTCCGCGGATTTTGTTTCCATTACAATAGTATATAGAAAAAAGGTGGTAGTATAGCAGCAGCTTCTCGCGCTTTAGGCTAGAGCGGCGGCAGCCGGCATGATGGTGCTGCAACTAGCCACAAAACCACACTGGTTGGTGGTCAGCTCGACGATGTCCCGGATACGGCTATCTACAACTCGCTCAAAGATTTTCATGCTGTGCGAAAGCAGGCGAATTGGACGATAGCTAGTGCAGTCTCCTGGACTGCCCTTCTTCTTCCAGATAGGAATCGTCGTGCTTTGTTGCCAGCTTTCAGGCACCTTCTTCTCTGCAACGATCTGGTTGAAGAACTCCGTCAACCATTCTGCAGGATTCCAGCATTTGATTTCCACAAGTCCGCCGCTAAGTCGTCAGGACCAGTTGCTTTGCCTGATTTTGCTTTGCACCAACACAGATATCATCACCCGAAAAATTGAATAGCTCAGTTCTCATAGAACAATTGGAACAAATATAAATTTATTTTATTATTCGTCAAAGGAGGATTCCACGATAAGGTCGAGATCGAAGGGGAAACTTACCTAGTGAAGATACGAACGGCTCAACTAGGGGGGTGCGGAACAACACGCACGCGCGCCACATCCACTGATTGGCTGGCCGCAGTCCCTAGGCCGTTTAGCAGAAAGGAGATGAGCGTTAACCTCGAAGCGGCAGCACCGAGAGGTCGCATCGATGGCGCAACGGGCAAGAAAGGGGTCCCATTTCTTTGGTTCTGGACCGTTTCTCATGTTTTTTGGTTGGCACTATTTGCCCTTTACTGCCCCACTCCTCGAGGACTGAGCAGGGTTTTTATCGAAATTTGTCCATGACTATGGATTTGGCTAGAAACTTGAATTCGGGTAATTCGACTGGCTGGCCATATTTTGCGCATGACACCAACAACGAGTTCCAAGGGTGGCCATGAACTGGATACCTCCAGGCGCCAAGCGAGGAAGAGGCCGTCCCAGAAACACGTGGAGACGAACGTTCGAGAATGATTTCAAGATCATGAATGTTTCTAGGAATGAAGGAGAAATGATTGCACAAGACCGGCAACAGTGGAAAGAATTCGTCGCCCGATGTGCTGATCAGCACGGGAGGAACTAAGTCTAAGTAAGTCTAAGATATCGACGAAATAACCAGAGCCAATGGATAACTATATTGCTCCAAGGGAAGCTTCTGCTCTAATTGAACGAAGTTTGTCTGAACCTTAATCCTAATTTTTTGATTCTGTTAGTTTTCGGTTCCTTTCTATTGTCATAAATATGTCAATCAACGAGCACTATGCAAGAAGGAGGTATAGAAAGTGTGACAATGAAAAGTTTCTCGTGGACGACAAGGTGCGTTCTAGTATCCGCTGATTAGAGCAAATCTTCTAGTTATGATGACGTATTAACTTTTCAGATTGGACGAGTTTGAAGCAAGTTATGGCTTCGGAAAGTGTAAAAACTCGTGCTCATCATGAATTTTCCTCGTTAATTGATCTAAATTTGTTATTTCTTATAAATTTTTGTAATTTTCATACTGATTAGAAAGAGCTCTTCACAAAACTTCCAAATCTGCTTTCAGATTGAAAATTCGTCATATTTGAAGAAAGTTATAATCATTTGAATATTTGTTCAAATTTCAATAGTAGATAAGCTGCTCCACGGTCAACGCCAAAGATCAGTCAACACAGCTGGCTAAGGCGGTTACAAGGCTTCTTTCAAGCGAAAGGGGGACGTGTAAATTGAGAACCATACTCTGTGTAGTACTAAAATTTGGAAATCCTTCCGTTGACTATTTGTCGTTTTTTGCTCCGATTCTCGTTTGCTCGTTTGGTAGGACTCATCAATAATGATTTTCTTTGACTTTTTCACTTTTGTACTTTTTAAACGAATTTTTTGTGGACGGTGGGGTAGCAGGGCTTTTTTATGAACAGTTTTGGGGAGAATTAAACAACCTTTTCATAGTTCGGCTTTTGAAGAGGGTCGTTTCATGGACTTCGGCCTCGGGAGAGAGGGGGGGGTCGTATTTCCAAAATTTTCCTCGACGCCTCGCTTGACCTCTGCTCTAGAGACCCTTCACCTTCCACTTCCGTCATAAGGTCAGCCTCATGTATTTGCCAGGAAAATAGTTTCAAAGACAACAAGGAGCAATGTTAACAACAAACATGTGACAAATGGAGAAATAAATAAATACTCAAGAAGGATACTCGTAAGTAAACAAGAAATGCTCACTTCAGCTGGATTAATTGGCAGCGCTTCGACGTTCTTTCATCTGAATCCTGCAGTCACAGAACTAATCAACTGACGGAACAAAATGCTATGGTTGAAATTAGAGATAAGCTGGTGGGTTTTTCTAGAACCGAGGGCCTACACGTTGATTTCGAACCTTGGCAAATGTAAACTATTGATCAGTGCCGTCAACCGCGATTTTTAGTGTTGTTGTTTCACCGTGCCGAGAAGAAACACTTCAATCAGTAGTGTAGATCGCACTTGCTAGACCCCCTTTGCTCCACTAAAAAATAAAAATGGGTACAACTGCATACCGCGACCCATAGCTCGCTACAGCGTTTACAAGCCAAAGCTGGTGATCCACTGGAATCGATCGCCTCACTGCAGTAGTGCTGGCGCAGTCGATTAAAAGTTCATCTGATGCAGAGAAGCAAAGGAAGGTGATGTTGTTGGCGTGAGCTGCGCGATATGATCGCTCGGATGAGACCGTTGAACAACTCTTAGGAGCTCCATCAGTGCGCTGCCCGATGCGTGCAAGGCATGCGGGATAAATTTGACGCTAAACATAGTTCTTCAAAGCAGGGATTTCGAACATCGTCACAATATCACCATAATGATAGTCAGTCCTATTAACTTGCGTGTTTTTTTGTAGAAGTAGGCTCATTTTGAAACTGTGCAATAGAGGGGTGTGGCAAAAAAGCCATTCTGCCCATGGCACACACCAGCAAACTCTTCGTTACCCAGGGTGCTGCCGTTGATAAAAGTTTAACGGTAAAGTAACCCCTAGATGTCTCCTAACTAGAAACAAGTCATCCTTCATGTCCTCACCGTCTCCAGAAAGACTTCATCTGCCATCGTCGTCGAACTCAAGACCTACCGCAACCGCTTTAGCCTGAAGCTCTTACATAATTTCTATAAGTGATTTATTTTTGGATAATTTCCTGGAAACGTTAGCTCTAACTGCTCCTACTCCCTCAAAATTCGCTTTGCACAAAACGTCGTAATGGTTCACGATTCGTCGAGGACCTCATTGAGCTCGAGCTTAGCACTATGTTCCGGTAGCAAATTCTGCTGATTTTGCGAGTGTAGAAGGCTATCTTGAATGAAGAGGATCATCAATTTTCAGCTGGTAGCGTCGGGTTTGAGTTCGGAAATTTCAATTAATCCCGTTTCAAATAGGGCAATTGATTTCCTGGTGTCCATGTATGCTACGACAATTTGCAACTTGTGTACTTTTGCTTCCATAGCCTTCCGCATATTGACGATTTACGACTATTTCTGGTGTTTACACTACACTAATGCGTAGATCTGATATACCGTACAGTATTCCAATAGTTAGCACGCAAAACATAGGCTCTT
>MU910187.1:0-12343 GCA_036418205.1 Ostertagia ostertagi | reverse complement strand
AAACTATGAAAATTTCGGAGATGCAGGAGTTGAATTGCTACCTGAGGAGGGGGCCGAAGGTGCCATCTTCCAGCGAGGGCGTGAGGCAAATTCAAAATGTATTGAAGAAATCTTAAGGGCCTGGGCTCCAACTCAAAATTGATTTGTTCGAGAAAGAGCTGCGTAAAAGACCTGGTAGCGACCTTTGTTTGCTATATTACTACTGCCCCTGTTTTAGGACATTGCCCATGGTGCTAGTGGTGACCTGTTCCCATTTAGGTCGTTGTCTCTTCTATGTTAGTGCTTGCTGCTAGGCAATTGCCAGAAAACCGTCAATCACTAATTTGATTGCCTTTCTCGACCTCGTTGTAGTATTAGTGCAGGATGTCTCAAAGCAACAGTTCTCCAAATGGCGCTCAAAGCCGAAGCCAATAAGAAGGAATTTGAATTAAGACGGTCACTTAAGCTGGCCTGAATACTTTCTACTACAGTACGTTTTCGTATTTTTGGCAACTAAAAATGTAGTATGTTCATTTCGGGCACCGCTGACTTTCCCTGGCTTTTATGCGGCTGTTCATGAAATATGGATTTAGTACAAAGAGTTGTGGTGAGTAGCTTGTTGCCCACGTTTGATCCACTATATAATTAGCATGGTTTGGGACAGGTTAAGCCGTCCACTAAGCAATTCGAACGAGGGTGGGCTTTGCTCAAGAGGGGGGGGGGTTCGTTAGCCAAAGGAGCCTGCGGCAGGAACCAATTCTGCAGCGAGTTCCTCATTGCTCGGCGGAGTCTCTAAATCGCTAGATCGACATGGCGAAACGCGAGCCTTTCTTCCGTTGGGCGGTACTCCGCCTCAAAAAGATTCATTTTCACAAAGGAAATGTGTAGGGAAGCTGAACAGTACACAATGAAGATCCAGTTGTAAATTTTCAAGTCTCAGGCGTGGTCAACCGTCGCGCTCGCACTATTTAGAAACTTTGTGATCCATCATCAGTCTTAGAAGGCCCCCAATATACGATCCTCCTTCTCCGACCACCACCCTCACCAGGGTATGTGACGTTTGATCAAGATTTAACACCGTCCGTCTACTTCGCACCTTGCCTCGCACATATGCAGAGTTGCCTGTGGGATGACCTGACTTAATTGCATGCGCTGCCTAATATCCCTTCTCTGTCAAGCAAACCACATCAAAGAAATCAAATTTATTAACGGAGAACTATTAGAGAGTCATGAAGTCATAAGGTGAGGTGATTTGAGCTGTTATTTAATGAATTAGCTTCCCTGGAGGCGGTCAACGATGTGTACACTTGTGACACAGCAACCTACCTATGCAAAGAGTATTCCAAACACAAATGACTAATTGCTCCAATTTTGCTAGGTTCTACCATAAAAATTACTATTTATTTTTTATTATTGTGGGATCATATAGGTTCCTTATACTTCATCGTTGACCGATGTATTGGATTCCGCCGTTGGGTTTCAATGTTTGCCTTTTTCGAAGACGAACATTCAAACAAATGAAAACAAATGAACAAATGACAAATATACAATGGCTGGAAAAGTGACAGTTTTAGACAAGAGGGATACTGTGCAAGATGTTCGCTACTCAGTGTTGTAGCTCAGTTAGGTAAACTTGTGCACGGTTGGAAGTTCGAGATGGGGCTGCACAAACGTGGGAGAGGAGTCGGCTGCACCCACTCGCTCGACTTCTCTGAACGTTTCACCCTCACCTGGACATTTAGGAAGCCCATCTCAGTCACGACTGATTTAGAAGAGGCCTGTTGAACAGTTCCATGCAGATTTGGTTTGATGAGTACCCTCAGTTATTGTTTGTCAGTCTCCGTTATCCGATCTTCACCCTAATCTTCTTCGAAGCCTTCACCATCGCGAGAATGTCGTTTTGAATCACAACTGCACACAGTGTATTTTGTGGATTCGGTACCAAATGCTCAGTTGACATCCCAACTTGCTCCCGCACTTTTCCAACCAAATTTGCGGGTAAACAAGAAACTCGTGCAAAACAACCTGTTATGTTGTATAAAAGCTTCAAAAAAGACTGGAAATGGTTCAGGGTTGAAGTAATAGTAGATTAACACGGAGCGGGAACGCACTTACCCAGTAGACTCTCAAAAGTCATCTAGCATTGAAGCGCTCAACAGTGAGAAAAAATCACAAATCACAAAACTTTCTGAACAGCCCAATATTCATTCAGCTCGCTTTCTTCCATCGAAGCTGTTTTCACTCTCTTCTCATTTTTCGTGTGATGCATGTGAAAAGGAATATCCTTGTGTCCGAAAAGGCACAGTGGTTTAAGTTTTACGTAAATTTTTTTAAAAGCACCCATGGATTCACGCCTGTTGCGATAAATTCCCGTTTTTGTCATCTTCATTAAATATAGCTTTTTTGCAATTATTTTGATGTGATTTACAATGACAGAGAAAGGTCATCAGGCAGCGCATGCAATTAAGTGAGGTCATCCCACAGGCAACTCTGCATATGTGCGAGGCAAGGTGCGAAGTAGACGGAGGTGTGAAATCTTGATCAAACGTCCTACTCCCCCTCACCATCATGGCTGTGTCTGTATTCTTGGTTCCTAACCAACAAGCCCAGTCGCAATCCCACTTCAGCAAACTCAGTCTCCAACCTCCTCCAAAACAGCCATCGAATGGAGCAAGGCGGGCAAATCGGTGCCATCATGGGGCGACACATCTACCAATTATGCTAAATTTTTCCTACTTTCGTAAAACTTTCATTAAAATCGTTGGAATTTCCGACCAGCCCCAACCTTTGACAAGCCTTTAATAATTCCTTTCCACTATGATGATCTTGCTTAGCTGTAAAATGTGACCACTCCCCCCCCTCCCCAGCTCACCTTACCTTTCCGAATCACAAATGCGACCTCGAAGTTCGACGAATAGTGTGATCAAACGGTTGACCATGGTCTCAGGCCATCTTGCGAGGACTTGAACTGCATATTTTGCTCAACAATTCCAATAAAGAGGGTGTCTGGATCAGGTTCCAACCCCTAACAGAACCTATTTCTTGCTCTATGTGCCGAGTTTTCTGGCAAATATTTCCTCTTCGTTGTTCTATGACAGAAATCTTCAGTTTTATTGTTTTTATTGAGTACAGCGACAGATATCATTCTGTGTGCTCATGCCAAATATGCAAATTCAGGAGCTCTCACACGCTTTTGATCATGTTCTTCAGAAAAGGATATCGGGGAACAATGGGACAAAGTCGAGGTGAGTCGTACATATCATGTAGGTCCTGAGAAATGCGAAATATCTTCCAAATATTGGAGCTAATGTCTAATCTTTCAAGGATGTCTTGCTGGCACATGTGTGAACTTGATGTGCGTACACTGAGCAATAGCGGCAGCGCTGATGCCCTCCTTGTGGTGCACTAGGTAAAAGATGCGGGGCTCGTGTTTTGGTTACTTTGCGACAGGGGGTTAGCCGTAACCGAAATTTTCAAAGAGAGTGCGACGGTAGAATTGGGGAAGTCGTGTAGCAGTGGAAGGGAGAGGGAGATTTTAGGAGGGATGTTCGATGATTTAGTGGGCAGCTTCTGGAAATAAGCGTGAAAAAGTAAAATTCTTAATATTTGCTGATTTCCCAGACATGTGACTGCTAAGGGTGATAGGGTCGTTTGGGGCGCACCCCCCCCCTCTAAAACCTTCCTGCAAGATTGGTTATGGTGGTTAATGTGGTGAGGTCACGTATCAGGTGTTTCAGAAAGTTCTGCCGTTTTCCGACCCCGAATTTCCGAATGCATGTATCTCGGCTTGAACTGAACCTTTCAAATGAGATTAAAAAAACATTCGGATGCGCGAACCTTCCTCTATAAGCAGCCGTTCAACAGGGTACGTTTATTTCGGAATACTGGAGCTCTGGAGGCGACGAGCGAGTGAGATCGTTCTAACATCATGTTGGGTTTTGATGCATTTCTCTTCAAGGAAGCTGCCGAGATCATCAGAAATGTGACAGCAGATAGGCCAAAAGTAGTAGGATGTTAGCAGAACACTTATGAATTCAGCTGTTAACATATTAAGAGTTGCAGCAGGGTGAAAATCGTGTCGATTACGTGGTCGCAGAAAGTCACGACCCTCCCCCCTCCCGAAATCGAGATCCTGGCACGACCCCCTAAAACAGAGCAAATTAATTCAATTAATTAATCAAAAAAATCCTGCAAAATAATGTTATGGACGCCTCATCTTGTCATCTGTGCACTGTCTTTCATCGCTGCACACTTTTGTGTATTTACTGAAATATCGACTCGAGGAAAGAGGCATTAACTTTGTGTGACCTCAAAGTCAGTTCAGAAATGCACAGAAATCCTGAAGGCACGGGGTTGCGATTTAATCTTATTCCTGCTTGAGTATATCGAAACAGCCGAGTGTATCAATCAACGGCCGATTCAACGGCAGCTGCGGCGCGATTGTCACTGGGTCAGATTTGCTGAAATCCCAAAAAAAAAACCGTCGAAATCTACACCCTCGATGAAAAGGTTGCATTCCTCCATTTCATAACCTTTGAAGCAGTTTGAGGTAGGTTAGATAGAGCTGGATTTCGCGTTTCCAAGAAGTATTGAAATTGCTCTGAAAGCCTTCCATGCAGAAAGATAGGGTCTCTCAAATTTCGTCGAGTAAACGTCGAGGACGCTGAAATTTTCACGCGCTAGTTTTTGCCACTTCAAGAGCAATATCTCTCTAATGTCGTAAGATCCTGAAAAAGGGAAGATAGTTTTGGAAAGCGGAAGGTTTGCGCTTTCTGATGGTCTTCTTAGCTTTCTTCTACATTTCCTAGTTGAGAAGATATCTGCGTCGAGTATGTATCGAGGACGGATCCGGCCACCTGAAAATCCGCTCCCTTCTTCACCATTGCAAGTGTAATTGTTGGCAACGCTTGAAATGGTCTAGAAAACATCTCCAGCATGAGCAATATCTCGCTGAATCTGGCTTCTTGCCGCGCGATAGGCCTCCTATCAGGCACCCAAGAGTCTTGGCAGAAACTGATGTGCAAAGAGGAATTGCAATAGGAAAAGGGGCAATCGTCATCATCGAATTTTGTCTGAGTATAGGCCATGCATCCGACCTCACTCGAAGTTGCAGAATCGATTCGAAGGTGTCATATGATCATGACCAGTTGACAGAAGCTGCATTGTAGTAACGCATTTCGTAACTCCTACAACCTAAAGAACAACTTCATTTGCCCAGGGCTTTTCCTTCACGGTTGTCGTTTTTGCGACAGGGTCCCTAACAACAGTGTCATTCTCAGCGAGGTATTAAGGGAGAAGGAGCGATAGGCAGAGGAGGTGCCTTTGCAGCGCGTGCGCACATGTGGCAGTCTTCTTTGCGGGGATGCACTTTCATTCTTTGTACTGCCTTCAAATACGCCCTTCTCATGAAGGTGGAGGAATGGAGCGACTGAACCTGCAAAGAAAAAATAAGAAAATTTAATATCATGTTTTTTTTCGGATATTTTCATTTTCTGCTGCGCTATACCCTCTTACCTATCTGCACCACGATACCTGTTACTGACCCCCAAGAGTACGACCCCCCATGACCCAGCCCGACAGGTACGACCCCCCTGTCGAGGATTTCCTCGACCGATATTCACCCTGGTTGGCGGTGCAATGTGCGTCCAGAACACCTGTCAGGGATGTGTGCGTTCCTTTATTCAAGGTTTTCCACCCCAATTCGTAAGTTTTGCATTCCATTTCGGAAACGTTGCAAGCAATTTCGTAAACGTTTCAGCTATTTTCGTAAACGTTTCAGCCCATTTCGTATTTCTTCCAGCCCATTTCGTAAACATTGCCCAATTTCGTGAATTTCGTAGTGTGCGAATTGGTGTAATATTTTATGCCTTTGGGCGCAATGTGGCCAGGGTCACCCCTGCGTTGCGCAAATTCCAAAATTTTTACGATCCCCCTCCTTCTTGGAGGGTAAATTCCTTTTCCAGATTTCCAAATTCCAAGATTTTGACGTATCCCCCGTATCAACTATTATGTCTTTCACATAATTTAATGCTCATCATTGATGTGTGGGCAGTCACCAACATGGAGAAGTGGTGGACCGTGGTCAATCCGCGCGCTTTGTCTCGCTCAGAGGAGGGAATCGAGGCAAATGAAGTTTTATTCATTAAATAGAAGGAATTTCCAAATTTTTGCGTAAACCAATACATCATTTAATCGTAAAGATTTCTACTTTCAGAAACCCTACCAATTTTTTCGATCTCTCAATTTTCCTTACTTTTATAATCTGAAAAACTAAACCTTGTAGCAATTACGTTGCAATCCAAACCCCTCCATTCAGAAGGTTATATTTCAGAAGCGGTCTCATGGAACCGGACACCAAAATTTTAAAAATTCAAATAGTTTTCTTCCTAAAAGTATTTGAAATGTTGCGGATGTTCAATATTTCAAAAAATCGTCCCGTTGTTCCGTTTTTTGTGCACACGCGAGTTTTCGACATTCAAACATTCATAACTTTTGCAGATGTCTAAGGCTAATTAGAAACTAGAAGATTAGAGCTTTCGAATAAGTGCTAAAACTTTTTGAAGAATCACTCGCTCAAAAAATAGTCCCGTTCCGTTTTTCCCCCTTCACTTTTTTAAAGCCTTTTTTCTGCAATCTTCAAAAGCCCATAACTTCCTTCAAAGTTCATAAGATGAGAAGCGGTAATGAAGCTGTCAGAATCTGTGCGAAGAAAGCTTTCAAGTAGGTATAAAATTTCTTTAAAGTTCTCTATTGTGCCTCAATTTTGAAAGTGGTTCCTAGAATTCGAATCAGCAAACTCGCTACACTTTGCTCCCGTAGATTCAATTTGTATAGCATAATTCTCTTTATAAGTTGGTTTTGCACGTAGCTTGCTCGTGGGCCCACGCCTGCTTTTTGCGTGCCCAACTCTCGCTCACAATTGGGCAAAAATTGTCCTTTAAAGCGATTTTTCTGTAGAATTTTCGACTCTAACAGTACCAAATATAACTGCAGTTTATAAATTTCATACTGTGGACTTTTTCAAGAGAATACAAAAATTGGGCAACTAGCTACGGTTCTTACGGAAAGGAATTCTGAAAAACAATATTTAAGTTGTCCAAAGATTTCCGATATACTTAAACCCTTCCTGTATTGAGGGCTATGAAAAGAAGAATCTGATTAGTAATTATTTCGGCCTAAATAGTCTAAATTGCCCAATTAATACGGTGGCGACTCAGATGGCACATTTCAAAACTCTCTTATAAGTTAGCTCTTAAGTAAACATTTCTGTAAGTCGTGCTAGACACAGATATGATGGTAACTTGCTTATAGTTATTGGGGTGTTACAAATGTTTTAAATGCACAAAGAAGGAAATTTAACGGTGGCACCCAACATTGGGTGCCATTGGCCCACCCGACAAACATAGTGGGTGCCATTGTCGTCAAAGGGTTAAGGATAATAATGGCTGATAGTGAAACTTATACTGCTCTGCATGCTCTAATGCTCCCATGGAGCTCTTGTCTGTGTGAATTCTTGAAAGCTGCATGTACAAGCTCCTGGAGAAAATTAGAACGTGAAAGTGCACTGCCGTACACTGCATTTTTCAAGCCGTCTTGCAGCCCCATCTCTCTGGTTACGACCACCTGCCCTTTCATTCGGCAGTTACGACTCCCTCGTTGTTCTTTGAGCACGAGTGGTTGACCCTGAATGTGACTCAAAGGGCCAGTCGCCGCATTCGTGAGCCAGGGGAATGAAGCCAATTCAGGGGAGGGTCGGGGAGAGGGCAGTTATTTAATATGCGTGTGAAGCTGGAATGTTCGAGTTTACACTACTTCGCGAAGCCGCGACGGCGACTGTCCCCCCGAACCCGAGTTTCGCCCGTATACTTTTACACACCATTTGAGAATAACTTTTGAGGGCTCTTTCGCCATGTCGGCAGATTCGGAATACGCGCCAAGTCGTCCAGATTCATGAATTACTTTGAAATTCTTTCTATGGTCGCCACGAATGGTGGAGAGTAGAAACAATTGATGAGCAGCTCCTGGCTCGGCTTCAGATCAGGGTCAACCGTCACGTTCGAACATTTTCGGGATTTTTGCGACCCCCTAGCTCTCGAGGGGTCCAGTTGCGACCCCCTGTTTTTGTTAATAAGAGTGCTAGACATGAATCCGTTGCGCCAGAAAGCGTCTGCGCGTCGTCGCGTCGGCCTTGGAGCGCGGCAGGTATCACCCGGGCGCTGGAAGAACGGGACGCGGCGAAGAAAAAATTTTAGAGGGGAATAACTTTCTTGGGACGTATTTTTTTGACTTGTTGAGGTAGATTTTGATTGTGCCTGAGGTGCGCTTCCAGAAAACTACAAGGATTGCCTAACTCTCCGGAAAGTACTTCTGTTAGAAGTGGAAAACCCAAAATTCTAGAAGGCGCACCTTCAACTTTGAAGGCCCATAAAATCTTTCGTATGCGACATTTTGGAAATCTGTAAAAAGTTTCAGAAACTTCAAATATTTCTCTAACAAAATAGTATAAAAAGTTTAGTGATTGTCCCCTTTTTCAAAAAATTGTCCCGTTCGAACATTTTTCGTGCAAAAGCGAGTTTTTGGGCTTTCAGCGACCATAACTCACTTCATTTTCATTTCTGTGATGCACTTTTTTCATGGGGTGAAAGTACAGGATTTGCTCTTTCTAACAAGCCAAACCGTTTTTCAAAACCCATTTTCCGAGAAAATCACACGTTCGAACATTTTGTTCCCATAGGTTTTTGAGCAGCACATGCGAGTTTTTGAGCTTTCAGCAATAATAACTTCCTTCAAAGAACTTGTTGGGGAGGGGCGAAGACATTTTTGAAGACTACGAGATTTCTGCTTTCTTATGTGTTTTACCGTTGTCTGGAAGAATCGTCCTCAGCAAAGTTCAAATTTCTGTTTTGCCGCTGAAACAGCATGGTTTTTCTAATCCTGCTAGAGGTTGCTTCAGTCAACCTTCCCCTTCCTAATTATGAGCTAAACCTGCCATTTCATTGTGTGTTGCTGTTAGTATTACAAGTATTTGTGTACAAGTGCAACAATGAATGGGCGCTGACCCCCGCAACCGGCCAAGTAAGTGTGACTTTTTCTTAAAATACTTGAAGTAGATCCATTCCTAAATCAAAATTATGGGTTATAATGTTATGCAAGATTATAAACTTTTTGCATACTATAAATTTCGAATTGTTTCGACATAAGCTTAAAAACTAAGAAGGTGGGCCAATTTTCAAAGCTTCTTAGTTTCTTTGTTTGTGATCGAATAGCTTCCAAATTTCGCCATAATGATACCTATATGCTCACAAGTAATAAACAATAGCTAGAAGAAAAATTTCTCCACGGGGAAAAATTCAGGTCCGAAAGGGTTAATTTATGCCCGAGAAGTCAAACCTTTCATAGGGATGCATTCAACTGTTCTCTATTCCTCAAGGAAAACACCGTAATTTGCCTAAAACTGTCTCTCTGTGCATAATTAATCGAATCTAATGCGGTCTGCACAAACAATTCTTGCCCTCGGATACGCCACGCACGCGCCTGTGGCTGGCAGTCCTCGAAATTGCGACCCCCTTCCGACCAAAATGCGACCCCTTCGTTCGAACAGTTCGAACGGACGGTTGACCCTGCTTCAGATCCCAAAGAAGTGAGAGCCATAAGACTAAGCCTTGGAGGGGGGAGGAACTACAGGGTGGGTGAGCCCATTATAGAGTGGCAAAAGTTTAAAGGCACGCTCCGCGATCAGGCGGTCTCGCCTGTTCCATCCAGGGGTAGTAGGCAGGTGAAAAGTTTTGCGATTGTCGTGCTCGTTGCGCGGCGGTTGAAACTAACGCTCGATAAAGGCGCAAGGAGCTCGTCCAGTCCGCAACTCACACCTTCGTCCGCAAGCCTCCGGCCTTGTCGGTTGCCACGTGGCGCTGCTTGAAAAGCGCGGGCGCATTTGAGGCAGTGGTCCCAGCGCGATCCAATGTTATTGACACTGGAGCAAGTAGAGTTAGGTTCGTGAAACTCGTCCAATTCGCCTCTTCTCTATCCCAAGGTGGAATGTGGCTGAAATAGGGGAGGTCTCTGTACGGGGCGTAATCGGTGGTTTCGTTTGCTTTCCTTCTCTATTACAGACCATGTCCCACCTATACCTTCATAACTGAATCGTTATTCTATGCCGAATCTTGCTTTAAATGTGTGCAATCAGAATGGTCTTCAGCAGCTTATAAGGTGAGAGAGCGCAGACAAGAGCCTCGGAATTGGGACGGCTTAGGATCGGTGTCAAAGTAGTCCCTCAACAAGCCATCGCTGACTAGGAGGAGCAGGCGAGAACAATGTTGCGCTATCGCGTGCCCCCTCAATCTCCCCGAGTTACTCTTGAAAGACTCTCAACAAAAATATGTATCTGCTGAAGTGTTACAACTATACAACTAACTATTCACACCTACATTGTATGCAATGATGGTACATAGAACGTAGCCAAATAGACCGAAAAATCTTTATTTCCCGCCCCAGAGAAAACGACGGTTACTCAAAATGTGATAGTTTTCTGGGGCGCATGTTGCTCCAGGGCGGGGACGGGGGCAGCTCGTATCGCTGCGTCAGATTCACCCAGTGTGACGTTTTCTGCCAACGAAGTGATTAGCTGATTGTGGATGTGCTCTATACATTGTCACACATTACAAATACAGGAGCAATGTGGCTCGGCGGGGAGGAGGCATCGCCGGCCGCTGCTTAGCGAAGTACTGTAAACTCGAACATTCCAGCTTCTCGAAGCATGGTTATGAGCTGCCCTCCCACGAACTCCGCCTGCTTGGCTTCATGTCCGTTAGCTGCCGAATTTGCGTGCTGGGCGGCATGCGCGCTCGCGGGGCGACTGCCCCTGAGCCGACATTATGCACCCGACACATAAGAATATTATACCCCTCGCCAGCTTAAGACGAAATTACGC
The DNA here is from genome assembly GCA_036418205.1 of Ostertagia ostertagi. Taxonomy (NCBI): domain Eukaryota; kingdom Metazoa; phylum Nematoda; class Chromadorea; order Rhabditida; family Trichostrongylidae; genus Ostertagia; species Ostertagia ostertagi. The sequence goes on along the minus strand of MU910187.1, from coordinate 1,434 downwards.
ACTTGATGGCAGATGTTGGAACGAAATTGAAAGTGACGAATTGGGGTTCAGAATGACGAAATTTGTTGCAACGTTTACGAAATGGGCTGAAGCGTTTACTAAAAGATCTGCCGGTTTGACGAAATTGGTTGCAATGTTTACGAGATGTTCTGAAACGTTTACGAAAAATAGCTGAAACGTTGTACGGAATTGCTTGGAAAAGTTTCCGAAATGCAATGCAAAGTTGTACGAATTGGGGTGGAAAACCCTGTGATGAGGAATGCTAGATACAAGTCGTGGAGTTTTTGGTGAATTTTGAAGTGATGGTAAGACTGCCCTTCCACTGTAACAGTTCGGCAGTTACGGAAGGATGACACCTGACTCGATGCAATTTGTCATAACACTCTTTCAGCACAGTCTAAGTTTTGGACAGTTTATAGAGCTTGATCGCCGCCGATCTATTCAACAGAGCTTTGTGGGCTGTAGAGAAGAATCCGCTCTTTATTGTACGTCGAAAATCTGTCGAAAAACGAGCTGCTGTTATCTCATAAAACAAGCTATAATTTCATGGACCACCCTCTAAATTGATGAATTGTCGCGACCCATCCCCCATCAAATTTTTTGGACTTTCCAGCTACTTCCGTATAGCTTGGCTCTCTACAAACCATATACGCCCAGGTTGGGCAGAACCTCCTCTATGGTCTTACGCACGAGTGCTTCAATCAGAACTTTTGGCTAATGGGAGACAACGTCCGATTGCGAAACACTATTATCATATCCAAGGCTCTCGCTCTGTTACAATAACTTTTTGAACTTGCTTCTGAGCACATTTATTACGAATCTAAGCCAGTGCATCGTTGATATCCTCCTGAACTGTTCCCGCTACTTCCAGAGGATCTTGAGAGAAAAAAATGCGATAGGAGTACGAACGAGAAAGTCTTAGATCAGTTAGCATTTTATACTCCCAACGGAGGGGTCTGCCGTTGTCTCTGCCCGAGTGTATGGATCCATTTGAGTAGACGCTTAAGTAGCGCTGAGAAGATTTCGGGTACGCGACAGAAGGACCGTCTCGCGGCAACAAGGCGGACTCGGCGGACGAGTCGCAGCGCGCCCTGCAGGCACCTGAAGACTAAGAAGGTACCATTGTACGTCATACATCACACATGACGCGCTGTGACTCGTCCGCTGAATCTGGCTTCTTGCCGCGCGATAGGCCTCCTATCAGGCACCCAAGAGTCTTGGCAGAAACTGATGTGCAAAGAGGAAATTGTTCCCCGTAAGCTCCAGTTCAGACCACCTTGCAAGTGGCTTTGGTTGTCGATGTTATCCGGGAGGTTAATATGGGCGTTATTGCCGTTAAGGTAATCTCTCCTGAGCCGGAATAATATGTTCATGGCTGCCTCGGGATCAAGATTGAGGAGTGAGTCCGGGCATAGTATTTATGAAGAAGATGAC
>MU910186.1:0-10664 GCA_036418205.1 Ostertagia ostertagi | reverse complement strand
GTGATACTAAACTAAGCCCATTCCAGGATTGAGTGATTAGGCGCATGGAATCACCTCCTATCGCAAGATACGGGGGCACTGTGGTGGCAATGCATTTAGAATCGCGTAAAACATTGACATTTGTTGAGAAAGGGACTAATGCTCAGGCGAGGGGACTGCAAGAGGCGTGAGCAATTTCCATTTTTCCAATGATTCCTGCCCCTTCCCGCTCAATTTCAGAAGATGCCCCGTACCTTGCGATAGCGCCTAGAACTGTTTTGGTCTCGAATTGATGCCCAAGCGATGAGAGGGCGTAGACACCAACATTCTGCGAGTGAGGCAAATTAGAAGCGGTCGATATGGTCTTAGATAGGCTCTAGCCTAAGCTTCACTGTCACACACATTTGAGCTGAGGGGACGACATCTGCCGCCCTAGTACCCAGCGCTGTCCTACCCACCCCAGGGTTGGGTGCATTTTATGACTTGTCGGGAGGAGAGGAAAGCTGTGTATTTTATGCTTACTAATGATGCCGTTCTTCTTAAAACTCTGTTCCCGTCAGTACCTAATTTTAGCCCCATCCCTTATTATTCTATCGCTGCAAATCGCAACTGGGTTGAAAATCAAATCTGCTACTGGGTGCGGGGGTGGAGCTAACTCGGGGTGTCATTGGTGGAAGGGATTGAGAGCAGAGTCAAGCGTGACTTTCGCACATTTTCAGAAATTTCGCGACCCTCCTCCTTCAGGGGGTCTGACCCATCCCACCACTATGACTCAGGAGGCTCCCCTAATACGACCACCTTTCTTCCTACACCGACCACCACCCACGCCACCATCACTGCCTCTATAGTAGAAGGTCGACACAGTCCAACTCCGGTCTCAGGACATCTGTCAACCGTGAGCCTTGGCGGTTCAGCGTTTTGTAGTGATGTCTGGGAGCTCTCACAAGTGCACACTATCACAGCATCTCCTCTTTCTTTATCTTCTTCAAAAGGCTTAGTCCCAATAAGACACAAAGTGTGTGCTTTTCCAGCTACGCTCTCACCCTTTGGTTGACAGAAGCCTTGTAACCTCCAACTCCACCCACTTTTCCTTCCAAAACGACCGTCGAGAGGGGGACGGGGGGAGAGGGGAGTCAATGAAACCCCACCTACCTCACTGTTCGTCAATCTAAATCGCCTCACCATTCACTCAACAAATTACTAATCCCACTCAACCCCTGAATGCGACCCCCTTCCCAAAACCAACCACAAATGCGACCCCCTCGTTCGAATAGTGCGAATGCATATAATTATAAGGCAAAGTTCGGGATTTCTCGGCGAAATTTAAGTTTTCCCCGTCAAATATGCAGCAGATACGCAAGGGCAGACCATGTGCAGAAGTGGCGGGGCGATTTGACAAGGTTTAGGCGCTAGGAGCCTAGGTTGGAGCATTGGCGCCGCCCCAACCCCATTGAGCCCGCCCACTGTCCTACGTGATCTTCCAAACGACCACCTGGAATGCTAGATGTTTAGCCGTTGTTTGGAAAGTTGTAGGGAATATTTAGCGGATTTCAACTGCGAAAATCAACCACAAAGCCTATCTTTACGACCATTTTCGAGAACGTTGTCATCAATCTAGTGGGAAGGAAAAATTTTAAGATCGGAAGCAAACAAAGAAAAGCGCAGAAAAATTGAAAAAGTAGGGAAACTAGAGAAAATCAGTTTTCATTGCTGACTTTTGTGGCCGTGTCGGTTGATGGCACAAAGCCAACAGTTGCTGTAGACATGTCCAAACACGTAATTTTCCCAGCCCTGGTTCGTAAGCGACTAACGAAGAGGAATTTCTAATTTTGGAGTTCTTTGGAGGTATTTCCTGCTTTTTTTCATTACCTTCGATCAACTTAGCACCCAGCTCTTGCACTCACTACGATACACAGCAGTCCGCCTGCGTTTTATCCCGGAGTGTTGCTTTAGGATGATTGAGAGGCGGTCTCAAGGAAAGCAATGGTCGGATGTGGTCAGGGACCTCTCCATGACTCCCACCAGGGTCAAGCGTGCGTTGAGGAATCCTCGACACGTCGCAGGGGGGGGGGTCGTATTGGCCCGCTGGGTGGAAGAGATCGAGCCATTTTGATGCAGTGGGATCATCACCGTCGGAAGACAAATATCAAGGATGAGTCGATGCCAGGCCAGAGGATTTCCAATGAAAATGATATTTCACCCACACAAAATTTTCGTGATTCTGAGGCGTCCGGTAATTCTTAGTTACTTCAGTGTTTTATCACCACACAAATAAAGAATCTGAATTTCGCACGCTTTCCAAGAGATATTTCATCTTTCAAGTAAGACCCCGAATCGGAAGGGATGTGAGGTACACGGCGCATCCGAGAAAGGGTCTAGTTGTTGCGCGCGCTTCAACTACGGCTCCTTGGACAAACAACCTCAATTCAGGAACAATCGAGAGAATTCTGAAAGTGTCCGTGCGCATTTACAGGGAGGTGTACACCATTCAACACTGCGTTAACGGACTCTTCAGGGTTAAATTTATAAACATGTAACCTTTAAAGTTGAGAAACGCTAATCAATCACTTTTCTTAGAAAGAGAAAAGCAGTGATTCCAAATCTGCTCTTACTTTAGTACATAATCGCCCTTAAAAGGATATACAGCCGTTGAAATAGTGCCAATGTAGCGAAAAAGTACCTTTCGGCGGTACTCGTGCGAAAATCCTCAACGTAGCCGTTTTTTTAATACTGGACGTTTGGAGCAGTTCTAGTAAGCATTTGATAGAGCAAATCTTCTAGTTTATGATGGCGTATTTACTTTTCGGATTGGATGAGTTTGAACGGAGTTATGGCTTTAGGAAGTAAAAAAACTCGCACTCATCACAAATTTTCCTCGTTAATTTTGCGAAATCCTCAACGTGGCCATTTTTTGAATACTGGACGTATAGAGCTGCTTTAGCAACCGTTTGGTAGAGAAAATCTTCTAGTTTTGTCTGCCATATTAACTTTTCGAATTTGACGAAAATGAAGCAAGTTGTTGCTTCGGAAAGTGTAAAAACTCGTGCTCATCTCGAATTTTCCTCGTTAATTGACCTAAATTTGTTATTTCTTATAACTTTTTGTAATTTCTATACTGATTAGAAAAAGCTCTTCACAAAACTTCCAAATCTGCTTTCAGATTGAAAATTCGTCATATTTGAAGAAAGTTATAATCATTTGAATATTTGTTCAAATTTCAATAGTAAATAAGCTGCTCCACGGTCAACGCCAAAGTCCAGTCAACACACAGCTGGCGAAGGCGGTTAAAAAGCTTCTTTCAACTGAAGGGCTACGTGCAAATTGAGAACCACAATCTGTGTAGTACTAGAATTTGGTAAGTCTTGTGGAGGAAATAAATAAAGAACAGATGTTGTCATGGTATGCCATTTTTAGTGGACTAGTTTGTCGTTTTCGTTTTCTGGTTTTTCTGTTTCTCGTTTGCTCGTTTGGTAGGACTCATCAATAATGATTATTCTTTGACTTTTTCACTTTTGTACTTCTTAAACGAATTTTTTTGTGGGCGGTGGGTAGCAGGGCTTTTTTATGAGCAGTTTTGGGGGAGAATTAAACAAGCTTTTCAACCTTTTCATAGTTCGGCTTTTGAAGAGGGTTGTTTCATGGACTTCGGCCTCCGGCGGAGGGTGGGGGGGGGGGGGGGGGGTCGTATTTCCAAATTTTCCTCAACGCCTCGCTTGACCCTGTCATGCCCCAGTGACCGTCGGCAATTAGCCCCGCCCCACATCCATCGCACTCATCAGCTTCAACTAAGAACGACTATTTCAGATAACAACTATCTGTTTTCGTGATGCTGCTAATTCTTGTTCTCATAATAATAGTAGCGGGCATCATAGTTGTACTTCACTTAGTCGACGTGGTTAATTGGTTTCCACAAATAAAGCAAATACTGAAGCCTTCGAAAAAATCTTAGTCTTAAGTAATTCAGCCTGTTAGACGAAGTATTGTATGGTTACATTAATGATTTTTTTTTGTGCTTTCATAGGAATCTTTGTATAGCATGCTGTATTTACTCAGCACAACATTTAGGAAAAGTGAATGAAGCCTCTTGAGTTTTGAGATTACGTGTGGCTCATATCGCCGCCTCCTGCTTTACATTTGTCGAAATCAAAATGGTACCCTCGCCTTCAAATGACCAGAAATTGTGCAATTGCAGAAATTGACGTGGCATTGGCACACGTGGCTAAATTCTCGATGAAAAGGTGACATCACGTGTGCTCAAAGATGTTCTTGAATCGATGCCACGTCACGTCAATTTCTGCAATTGCACAATTTCTGGTCATTTGAAGGCGAGGGTATGTATACTCGATATCGGTGAGTTGGGGTGGGCGTGTCACCGGAAGTGACGTGCACTTGATAGAAACTATGTGGATAAGCTGCTTCCAACATACATCGCTGGCTATCAGCAAAGCATGCTGGCAACAGCTTATCCACGCACTTCTATCAAGTGCACGTCACTTCCGGTGACACACCCACCCCAACTTTCGGATATCGACTGTACAATCGACGTGGGGCAGATTTTCGAGTCGTAACCTCACGGTGGTGAAGAAATCAAGCTACAGATACCATACTCTTAGTCCACTGAAGCAAAACCAAGGATCAACTGTGCAATGTACGTCAGAGAAGAAGAATTAGAAGAAGGGTGTTTGGCATTTTGCGCCAGGGTCACAGCAGTTCGCAACTTTATTCACAAAAACCAAAGTAAAATCTGGGTTAAAGCAATAATCCGTGATTCAATCGCAGGTGAATGTTGAGCAACTGTGGTGTTCCTAGCCTTTGCGGAAACTATTGGTTCGAACTGATTATTCGAAGAACTTTACAAAACCAGGGAAGAAGGGATGCCGAGCTGTTCTCACTAGCGTAGTTATCATTCCAGGGCGAACAACGTGGACGTGATGGTGAACCTACAGCTCTCGACCGTATAGTTTGCCTGAACAAGCGATCAATTGGAGTCATGTTTGCTCCGATGAGATGTTCTCGATTCGATCACAGGCTTACCTCGTTTCAGAAAATAATCCAAGAAAATTCATACTTTTCTGTTTTGTCTTCTTCTACTTCGTTCAATGCTGTTTTCAACTGAGGTGTAGTGCGCAATGTAAAAACATAGGAATGACGAATTGTGTGCAAAACTACGCCTAAGCCGGATCTCGAAGCCCGGAACGCTCTGTCGTTAGGTTCCTGCTAGCGGAGTGCTTCTGCCCACTCTTACCCGCTGAGAAAAATGTTGCTATCAATTTACGGGTTTCATGAAATGACGACCAATCATTTCCTAGCCATGCGATGGGTTAGTTTCGAATGTGTGACAGCTTCACGCAACACTCCGAGTCGGGCGATGCAATACTTCATTCAGTCCAATGTGGTATACATAATGGTGAAATGGGTAATGTAAGATGCCAGCCTGTGCAAGAGCGAGTCAGGATTGCAACCGCGGAGCATTCGCGTGATAACGGCGCTGCCTTACTCCCTGCAACGCTAAACTAACGTTCGGATGGGAGAGAAAGGAGACGCGTTGAAAACGACCAAAAAAGTTCGTTTCGGCTCGTTATGGCGCGATCCCCCGTGGTAGCAAAGATTCGCACATTCAATTGACGCTTGCGTGTGTTGCAAAACGGTATGTAATAAATGCCATACTATGCGTTTCTAGGACCATCAGCAACCCATATGAATAGATTTCCAGCAAAAATGATGTCAGGAAGTTGTAGGCGATTACTTAAAGCGAGAGATTGCGATAGGATTCTGTTGTGCTCATAGTGGAAGTGAAGATGCTGAATAATGCCCTAGTAGCGAAAAAAGCAAAGAAATCCGTCAAAAACGCGCAAAATGGGACCACTTCCTCTGCCCGTTGACCTCCGATAATGGACGAGTTGGCAACCAACTAAGAGGTCGTCGGCACTCGTTAAACCATAGCTGCCATCATACCACCAGAGATCATACCTTGATTGATATAGCATTCCATGAGAAAAAAATTGGATACGCGCTCGAAGTGGCATACCTTATCAGAATGATAATCGAACAGCGATCTGCTGAGGGGCGGAGCACAGGCGGAGGCGGAGCTCAGAAAGGATTGGCAGCCCCAGGGCGCTGCAACGAGCGCACCTTTAGTCACAAAAAGGCCACATCTCGATTCCTTTGGGCTCTAGCTACTGCTTGAAGTGCTGCTCGTTCTTCCATGCTGCACAGAAATTTTATCGTAATTTCTCGCTTTAATTACTTCTGGCAGTGGAAGGAAGTTTACGTATAAAAACCTAGTTCGGTGGCTCTCACTCATGTGACCTACTCACGCAAAGAATGATTTTCGAAGCGGGGCACGACCTGAAAGACCTTCCTTGTAAATGGACAATGTGAAGCAAGTTATAGGTACCGGCAGGCACAGGCGACAGGATGAAAGAGCTATGTATGAATAGAAGTACCATGAAAAGAAGCACCCGGCGCTATCGCAAAAAGAGGGAGCATTGCGGCAGGAATTCATTCAGGACCGCGTGTGAAATGTTTTTTGCTGAAAACGAGCCCCAGCCTCGAGTTGGCGAATTTACCGATAGCGTCAGTGCGATAAATGAAAAATATACGTATAGATTAGGCGAGTAGGCGATCAGGCGAGTAGGCGATTACGCGGTGAAGAATACATACGCATTGATTGGTTTGCTCCGCCCATAGAACTTTGTAGGCGAGTAGGCGAGTAGGCGAGTAGGCGATTAGGCGTGTAATGCGTGTAGGCCATGGGGGGGCGGGGGGCGAGTAGGCGAGTAGGCGAGCAAGGCGATTAGGCGATTATGCGATCGCTCGATGGGCGGGGCATCAAATCAATACGCTATCCTTCTCTTATCGCCTACTCGCCTACTCGCCTAATCGAGCAACCAGCCTAATCCGATAGGTATACTTCTCTTTGGCAACTCATCGCCTAATTGCCTAATCGCCTAGTCGCACGTGCGACCACCAACTATGAACGCCCATTAGGCGCGAAGCACTTCAGCCATTTTTTCCAAAATTCCAGCTGCCTCCTATGCATAATCCTCTAGGATGCCCCGTATATTGTGATAACTTGCCAACCGGTCTAACAGGGGACATAAAACAAGACCTCTGAAAACCGCACAAGGGTAGGTAGACACTGACATAAGGGAGAGGGGAACCCCAGAGCGAACGAAGACAGCTCACATCTCCTCAAAATTCCTTCCTCACTAAATCTATGTTATATTAAGATTATCCGGATGCTCATCCAGTGTCCGCTCGAACGTACATGAAGCCAAAGGCTGCAGTAAGGTACGATTTTGATTCGCATCACGCTCCCTACCGGACGTATCTACGCCAAACATATACGATGAGCTGCTCACTTCGACCGCTCGCTGTCGCACTCATCCCCAGAAACATCTAACACGATGCACGAGATGCATTATCAGTTGCTTCACGTTGCCTCAGGACCTCATCAGCTAGTGAGCCTCAGTCAAAGCACATTTCATTCAAGGAGGCGGTGCCTCTTTCCTGTTAGGTAAGTAAAGAAAAGAAAAAAAAAGTTAAGTTGTCATCATATAATTTTGACCTATTTGATACCCTTTTAATTTTGCAATAGCGCCCACTATCGCGCTTGAAAATGTCTTTCGGCCAGAAGTGATGATAACCTAAAACAGGCGTACGCAATGCACGAGGATCCGCCAGGGCTAAGGGCAGGAGATGAAAATGTTTTCTAATTGCGCCTTGGGTCCCCTGCCAACCTGGCCTACGTTAGTCCCGTTCTCAACAAAAAAGACCCGTTTTACGCTGTTTCAAATGCACTGCCAGTACAATGCCGCCGTATATTGTCACATAAACAAAAACAATCGTGCATAATTTCAAAAATAGCAAAATCACCACGAAAAGACAAACACACAGATATACTATACGTTACCGGCTGGCGCTGATGTCGCTGGGGGAGGATGGGGAAAGATAAGTGGGAGGGGATAGAAGGGGAGACTCAAGCGAGTGATTCACCTACGGTACATACTTGGGAGTGAGCCTCAGGGAGGGGAACTTCTGGGGAGGGATGCGAGCAGATGGCGTTCTCCTCAGATTTCTCCCCTCTCCTGAGTTTAGTCCAAATGTCACCTACCGTCGGCCCTGTTTTTGCATCACGTCTCCCAAGCAACATGCGCCCTCGATTTCAATGGCGGTTACCAGAGCAGGAACCCGCGCGTGACAAGAAGGCAGGGTTAGCGGACGAGTCACAGTGCGTGCTGTAGTGATTTTGCGTCAAATAGAATGCCAGTGTACGTCCGACATTGCGCAGCACGTGCTGCGACTCGTTCGCCGACTCTCCCTTCTTGCCGCGCGACGGGCGTCCTGTCGTGCACCCCAAATGGGCAAATAATGGATCAAATCCAACTTACCTCTACGAAATCAAGGCTCACAACAGAAAATAAAATAAAGCTGGAGAATACAATAACAACTATGTGTTTAATTTGCATGGTACGCATTAGACACGTGTGTCCTGTATACTGTATAGGGACTGTACTCGTGATCAGGGCAGAGCAGAAAATCCACACTACACTTGCCTTTTCGAAATCTACCCCATCCTCGTATTATCGAAATTGTGGGCACAGTTGAGCAATCTCAGCATGAGAGGGGGCGTGTCTGCGGACCTACTTGACCTGTGTACGTGCTAAAGAAGCAATAATCGTTCAATATGCATAACCTCCAATGTTATTCTTGCTTCAGCAGGTTTACAATGAATACCTCGCCGTCCTGAAGTAAGCAAACCAGCCCTTTTGGCGTTTCTGCTGGGGCCGTATGCTGAATGTTGGGGAGGGGATGGGGTCCCGACGGTCGACGGACTACTTCAACTCGGTCCTTGAAACCGCCTCAATTTGATGCTTACCTCAGGACTAAGCCTTAAAGAGAGGACGGACCTGCGAGAGCGCGGGTCCGTCCTCTCTCCAAGGCTTAGTTCTGGGGTAAGCAAATCAGCCCTTTTTTTGCGAACCAGCTGCACCACTTGCGTCATTACTGCTCCTACTGACCTGGATTAATTCGATGTTAAAGTAAGTATGTCGACCGGTCGAGGCGCCATCCCTCCCAATATTCAGGCCATAGGCAGCAGGCCCCAGCAGAAGCGCCCGAAAGGGCTGGTTTGTCCCTCCGTCGGATGAACTGTTTATATTGGCGCGTTTTGCTTATTTCCAGCGAAGATATTGAAAACCCGCTTATCCGCGCGACTTCTATGATCCCACCCATTAAATGAAATTCTGGCAAAAGTACACAAACAATATTGAGATCCAAAAACAGCATTTGCTTTTACAAACTGAATGCCTCAATTGTATACAAAATCAATAATTTTACTCTCTGTGATGTGTGGCTGCGGCACGTCATGTCCAAGCCGCCTAACTCTGACGCGGGCGCGGTACCTCGAACAGGGAAGCTACCAGGATCAACCAGTACTGAAAACAGCATAAAAGCAGCTGAAAAGCCGTGCAATTCTATCCTGCGTCCGTTAGCAACAGATCTGTGACACGTCTGATCATTTGCTGAAATGAGTAATCGGTTACTGTTCACCAGGATAGGGAGGCACTGTAACCGCATACATATGAATATTTAACTACCAGGAAAGGCATTCAACTTCCCATGGAACTTTGAGATGAGACCCAGATATATCGATAGAGCTTCAAACGCTGATTACAAATATGGAAACTAAAACTGCAAAATGAACCTGCCAAGGAAGTTGTGAGCAGTCAAAGTTGGCTGGAAGTAAAGCATCACACTAGCCTCGGGCTTTCATAGTCACCGCGGAGCAGTGGTGGTGCCCTCGCTATTCACCCTGGAGGTCATAAGCTCTCCTCCCGTCAGAGCGCAAATTCCGAGAGCACTACCACTACTCCACGACGACTTTGAAAGCCCAAAGGCTAGTGTAATGCTTTACCTCCAGCCAACTTTGACTGCTCACAACTTCCTTGGCAGGCTCATTTTGCAGTTTTAGTTTCCATATTTGTAATCAGCGTTTGAAGCTCTATCGATATATCTGGGTCTCATCTCAAAGTTCCATGGGAAGTTGAATGCCTTTCCTGGTAAGTATAGTCTTAATTTGCCTTAGCCAGGAGAATCGCCATGTCAGATCTCAGACGTAGTCGGAAGTTACGAGAGATGTTTCGACGGTTCCAAACGGCCGTAAAGAGGAATCGGTAAGTTCCATGTTCGGTTTTCTTGGAACCTGGGCATTTCGGATATTTGTTGTTTCTTCTGTGCCATACAGGTTGTTATGGTGGAACACGTTTATTGGTCAACGTTTCGACAATTCGTCGTCTTCAGGACCTGTGGCGAGTCCACCAGTCTTTGCAGCCTCCTCTTCTTGTTAGTGAGCGAATAAAATAATTAAAAATTTTATTCGCTCACTAACAAGAAGAGGAGGCTGCAAAGACTGGTGGACTCGCCACAGGTCCTGAAGACGACGAATTGTCGAAACGTTGACCAATAAACGTGTTCCACCATAACAACCTGTATGGCACAGAAGAAACAACAAGAAATTTAAGATTTCCATCAATTAAATGTACATCCTACATCTATCAACAACAGACATCTATCAAAATCAGAGCCTAAGCCCTAAATTCGCTGCACCCAGCAATGGGTGACCCCTCGTCTCTAGTGCTTTCGCAGAAAAAACGTCAGCGTTCATAAGTTCAACATCAAAG
>MU910168.1:0-14816 GCA_036418205.1 Ostertagia ostertagi | reverse complement strand
CAAATCAATAGCACCCTTTTAACGTACACGTAAGGAGCAAGTTAGCACATTTGTCAGAATTTCTTGCGCAATCAATTTCTTGGCAGCGTTTGTGCATCGATGATCAATCACTACTAAAGTAAAGTCGTTCCATTTCAGGCAGCCCTGTCTCGACTGATGTAACTAGGGCCTCGTTTTTGACAACGACTATAGGTTTCCTTCAAAGTCTCCATTGCCTTCTAAGAAAATTATGAAAAATCGCTAAGCATTCCAAACTGTAGTATTCCCTCCGACAAATGCAATGTTCCTCACTGGGCGGAATCTGTAGCTCTCAGCCCGACTTTGAAAGCATTTGGTACACACATGCGAATTTGCACACTGGACCCAGGAATTTTTCAAAAAAAGTATAAAAATTGGGGGAAAGTTAAATTGTGAACCAACAATAGAAAACAATAAGCAACATATTTCGCAGTATTAATGAGCAAAAAGAACTTTCTGAGATATTGATTTTCCATGGTAATCGGCCCCAAAACTTCCTGAACTCAGAAAAACGACATTAAGATATCCGGTACCTAATAACAAATTGAGGAATGACATTCATGATATTAATCAGTCGCATATTTTAAGAAGAAGAAAAGAAAGGAGTTCTATCAAGAAAGGTAGATACCGCTTTCCCAATGCAGAAATGAGTCGCCTAGGTTCACCATTCCGAAGAGATCCACCGACCAGAGTAATCTAAAATTCCCCTTCTTATTGGGATGATTGCTATCGGTATTAGCTCGAAGGGCTGAAGGTGCAGATAATGGTCTCCGTGGAAGGATAAAGCATTTGCCGTTGATCAATCCCTTTTTGGGATGCGGCACGCATTCTACTTCCATTTGTACATTCGTAGTGGCGTTTGAATGCGATGTGGCCTATACAATGACTTGCGGGGGCCAGCCGATGTACAAGTCAGTGTTTTTATCCTCCCAGACAAGTCTGGTACCAACCGACCCCGGAGGGATGGAAGGCTTGGTTGGCCCGGGCGACTCACGACCCAGGATTTGATCCCCGGACCGCTCGCGTGCCACTTGCCACTACACCACTTCCGCCCGATTGAATATACGACTCGCAAAACGTGTTTGTGAATTGTTATTGAAGGCTTATTTCTACAAATTTCTACACGAGGAAGTGGCATATAGCAATAACAAGGAAATGATTCGCAACTAATGGGCTCTCTGGGACACAGCAAACCACAGCGGCTATCATTGCATCTGCTTCTAATATGATACTTCTATAGCTCAGTCACATCCTCAATCTCGCAAACTGATTACTAACTGCTCAATTAAAAATGTTTACTGGTGGTGATTATTTATTTCCCTGCTCGCCGGAATTCCTTCCTGACCAAACCTCGCATGATGAATGGCAACCTTTCAGAAAAAGGATAGCGACAGATGGGAAAGCGAAAAATCAACGAACCAGGAATACCAGTAGGACAGACAGCATGACTCGTCCGAGCACTTCTTGGTCGATTGGTCGATTGGACACCGACGAACGGGTGATTTCGTCTGGTTGGCGTATGTTTCACGTTCGTCACGACAGGTGTCTTATGTTCACAGACGGCCCCGCTGCCTGCGAGACGATCGACCACGTATTTTTTGCCTCGAACCGCACGAGGTTGCGTGTCAAAATTGCGAAGCACTGAGTCCTACGCGATGTGCTCGAAAACATGAAGTTTGCGTTGCTATCTGCGCTTGGGTCACCCCTGTGGGATGCGATGGCGTCACGCGGTCCAACTTCAGTTGAACGTGCGTGAAGATATTCGAGAATATTTGTTTGGCAAAACAATGACCTGAAGAGCGGGCCGAAATGAATAACAATGTTTTTCCAACGCAAGTGCGCAGCAATTTGTCAACCCTGCCACGGCTGGATTGGAATTGTTTATTTTGCACGCGTTTTGGGACGTTCGTTAAAGTCATTTGCGTTACCGCTCAAGGTTAAGAAGCAGGAGATATGGAACGAGCTCCTGACACTTTCAGCCCAGAAGACGACCGTAATGTTATGGAGTGAAGCCAGGTGTCTTACTAGGAGCGGGAGGAGGTTGAGCAGATGTGCATGTCTATTGCTAGGCCGATGAGATTCGCTTGTGAATGCTGTTTTCATGTATGATATACACAAAGACTCCTAGCTTTGCAAGCTTGGCGGCTTTTTGCCCCAGCCCCAAGTTGGTTCTGGTGAAAAAGCAGGGCGGAGTGCAACAGTTTTGGTATTGGCAAGCCATGCACGTCGCGCCTTGCTGCAGGCGGTGTGCGCGTCAGCGCGCGAGCGCCGCCATGGCGCCCGGGCCGCTCTGCAGTCAGAATCATATCACATCATATCCTCACCAGCCCCTGCCTATAACCTATCTCTTGTTAGGCCTAATACAGGGGGGGGGCAAAAAAGAGTGCAGCTACGCCGCCATTGGCCGCGCCTCATCAATATTTTTCGTCGCACCCACGATGGGCATAGTTGATATGGTGCCCATCATTATGATGTGGCCGCATGGCCGCCCAATCATAATGGTTGGGCCTCGACTCAATTGAACTCATTTGGACGTTGGTTTCGGCAGCGTCAAAATTAATGCCGTTTTGGAATGTGGGACGGGGAGCTGCTATTTTTGGTGCCCTCCCTGTATGATACAGTAGTGCCCCTGCATCTGTATTGACCGCCCCCCCCCTCTTTGGAGAGACTCCTTTTGTTTTTTTTTGGGGGGGGGGGGGGAAGCGACGTTCTGTCAGAATGTTTGTTCTTCTGAGCAATTCCTGTCCCAGTTTATCGACGTAAAACTGCAAGTCCTACACAATCTTCTTATCCACGATGTATTCCCACTACATTGCAGAAACCCGAAACATTGAAAGAATTAGGGCATATTCATTTCATTAAAACTTGCCATATTTGAAATTATTAAAATAAAAAAAAATAAAAAATATGCAATTATTAAATAGAAGAAAAATAGTCCAAATCAGCCATTAGCATATTTAATTAATTCTCTTTGGTAAAGAGGTTGAAGGATCCGTATTATCTATAATCAGAAATTGCTTAGAAGAACAAAAAACTAGGGGAACGTCGCCTTCACTCTCGCCCCTCCCTCCCTCTCCGAAGGGCACTGGGGCCTCTTCGAAAAGGGAACCTACGAAACGTGGAAAGGAGACCAATTGCACCGTCAAGTCAACACGATGAGTAGTAACATATACGACGTTAGAGGAGACGGCTTGGCTATTTATGATTGAAACTGAATACAGAAAGCTCGCTGATGAGATGCCAATTTGTTTTGCAACGATTTTGTAAAAGTGTGCCATATATGTTTGGCAACGAACCAAATTAAATTATCGTTATATATAGCAAAGTTACTGATTCCCCCAAATGAAAGCCTTTAAAGTATTCAAACGTGAGATATGCAGAGTCTGCAGTGGAATGGAATAGTGCGGTTAAACAGCGGGCGTTCCAACATCATTGACAGTATGAGAAGCTCATTTAACCGAGGACGTTCGCCTAGGACTTGAATAATAAACCTCTTTTGCCGATTAACTATGTCTCCAAGGAATTGAGAAAATAAAGTGATCAACTGGCCATTTTCTAGGCAAACCTCATTAGCTCGCCTATATGGTCATTGGAAATACGTGCATATATGTTGGAAAACAAGTGAAGCATCAATCGAGTCAAGAATAGAAGTGCATGGTCAGAATAATGGTTGGAATCAGGGATTCTTGACAGCAATGTTGCCAAAATGAGAGCGAATGTGTCGAACATCTGGGTATACTCGTGGCTTCAGAAACACTAGCGTGCACCATCATTGCTATGGATACTAGCAACGAGGGATCGAGCACGGTTTCCGTCGGCGGCGAGCGGTGGCGCCGCGTGTGCTGATAGCTCTGGTTATGCTGTGACAGCTGTGGTAGTATTTGCACCATTATTAGCACCATAATTGTACTGCATTGCTGTATTGCCACACTGTGCATACTCTAATCTTGTGAGGTAAGCTTGACAATTCGGCGCCAAAGTTGCTGTGTGGTTTTCGGAGGAAGTGGACCTATTCAATTCTGTTATGCTGCACTCTTTTAACTTCTGTTTGCTATTCCACATTCTACTGATATTATTCTTCATTCACCTGTAAGCATTCTATTCTACTCTTTCTGTTTCATATATCCATAATTTACGTTCATATTGAAGTTTTGGGAATTGTAATACTTTAGCCCGCTTCGCTTGTATCCCCGCCGTTTAATTTGTCGTTATTGCGTTATAGGAGATCTGTCTCACCGTTTTTTGTTGTTTGTGTCTTCCTGCTTTAGGTTTTGCAATTGCGCTAAATCCTTGTTCTCCCTTTTTAGTTCCTAGCTGTCGCTGTTTTACCTTCGTCTTTCGTGATTCGCTTCAAGAGTTTCCACCCTCTCCTTACATCGTTTCAAGCTTTGCATGCATTTGTTTCAGCGTAATGTTATTGCGGCTTGCTCATAAAACAGCGCTTTTCTATTGTTCACCGACACACTTATGGTTTCTACTTCATTACTGACATGTAGTGCTAAGATTTGGTTATTTTTCTGCAGCAGTCTACATTAGACAGAAAACAAAACATGAGTAGCTCTTTTTGGTTTATGTGGAGTTTTGTGTACAATCACGTAGGACGGATTCTATCATAATTCTGGTCCTGATGTTTATATTAACATGAAATTTAGATGAGTAAATATGCAGAATGCACTAAAAATGTGGAATTGAGAATTACAAAAAAGGAGGTACGCGAATGGTAAGCGCACGTGGTGAGCATTGCTATTTTTCTGTACTACTACAGAATCATTGCGTTCAGATTACGGTATGCTACATAGACATACACACATAAATGAATTTGCATTGGAAAGGATTTGCGTTCGCTCCTTGGTTTGCTTCTGCTCTTCTAAATGATCCATTAGTATTCCATTATCACAACGTCCAGATTGTGGCATGCACGTAGATGTGTTCACAATTGAATTTGCATTAGAAAGAATTTGCATTCACTTTGGTTCGCTTTCGCTCTTCTACTTAATATTCTATCACAGAAGAAATAGTGTTTCATCGTAAGAGACTTTGTGTTCGAACTTCGTATATAAGCAGCCAGAAGAAATGTGGTTTCAATCTTGGAATAAATGGATTGGTTATCCTTGGTTATACGACCATCAATCGAAACAACTGGCGACTACGGCAGGATTCGAACCTGCAATTTTCTGCGAGCGAGTAAGAGAGAGACTTTCACGTCAGTCGATTACTTCAACCCCAGGAGACTACCTGGTAAAAAAAAAACGTAGCGCACAAGGCGAACACTAGTGAATCTTCATCTATCTACACCGGCATCTCATCTTCATCTGGCTCGAGAACTTTGAGTCTGTCGGAGGATGTCGGAAGCGCAGCAAGAAACTGACGACGAAACTAGCGTCCCACTTGGGGCTGAGTGGGTTACGCTCCCAGGACGAGATCAAGGAAGCAGCAGAGTCCCTGACCCTGTTTCGCGGCCCATACGCGAAGGCGGCCGGCTGACGATGGAGCGAGCGCTGCCGGTAACACCAATGCTAGCCATGGGATTTCAGGCCGTACCTCACCGATACTTCGGCGAATCGGTGCTTGGGTTAAGAACACGCTACGCCGCTCTGGATCAGGAGAAGCACTGCGCACTGGCTGTCACTATCCATTCGGACAGTAACGTCCTATCAGATACTGAAGATTATGAGACCTTTGTCAGATACCGGCGAGCATATTACTCCGCCGGCAGCTGGTATCCGCAGCACGAGTAACGATCACGCAGACCTCCCGGACTCACCAGCCCGTCGCCACTACGCAATTTGGCGACGTTTACGACGCGGCCTTGAGAACCACCGATTCCAGTCAGGTATCCGGCGCCATGCTGAATCTGGTGACAGCAGCGGGCCGAGTGGACAACGCTGCGATATACAATCTCATCAAGATGCGCAGCGCGGTGACGGGAGTTTCATTCGAAGAGGCAGCCCCAGCCAGGCTCTGTTTAATGCGAAAATCCTGGCCAGGTGGGGTAGACCTGCTTTCCGACCCAAGGATGTACCAGCAATTTCCGGATATGACGATTATCGAGATGCGACTTGCGATAACATTCGGCCCACGAAGCCAGACGAGCGTAATGTGAAGACCCATAAGTCGCGATGGTAGTGACGCACTGCATGGACGAGTTCCGTCGCGATCTAAAGACTCAGGATCGCCCCTCACTGGGTGGTCCGCAGTTACGAGGGCGACATTCGGTGCCCGTGTGACTGTCATACCAATTGCCGCAAACGAGCTGACGGACTATGCTCTCTGGCTGTACGCTATGAGCTTTCTGGACACGCGCGTTCAAACAATTCATACGTCCATTTGCAAACTGAACTGGATTCTGCTCGACTGCGGCACACAGCCACCGAACCTGAAATACAGCCGCTAATGCCCATAGAATCATACTGCTCTAAAGGAGGAATAACGGTCACAAGCAAGGTCCTGCTGCAAGTGCTGGTAGTCTGCATCAACAATTATTGTGTATTTCTGAGAAATGTTGTCTCAGAAGCCATCCTCTTCCCTAATTCTCTGATTATGTACGATTTCGACTCAAAGCACTCAAGAATAATGCAATAGTACATGAAGCTCAAGTGAACTGCAAAGCTCACCCCATATGTGAAACCTTACGATGCACATTCTGTTGGGAATGGATCTACAATACACAATGTTGGAGTCTTCTACAAGTGATACTGTGTTTACCCTTTCTGCGGCAGCGCTACTTACTATCCCTGCCCTCTACATTCCTTTTTAAAGCTGATAGCAACAACGGCGCGCCTTTTCATGCGATTCTTCTCTCTACCTCGTTCATCACTTCCCATGGATGCAACGGAAAACACTTTTGAGAAGATATGTCATTCGACGGCGACGTAACAAACCAAAGCGCACCGCTGTAAGCTGCACTGTTGTAAGCTGCACTCTCCTGATACTACTCCAAATACAAATAAGCATCGAATAATCTCAGTTCTCTTCCTTGACTGCGAATGAGCACGTTTGCACCATTTCCAAGAACACGACGACGAAATGTACTCTCAATCAAGCGACGATGATCGCGCTTCAACCATTGCAGCAAGAGACCTGCCTGCAGATAAGCGACCACAAGAAACTGTCACATTTGGGCAAATGCTTTCCGTTCAGCCTACGTGATGTCCAATATCATTGCCACAAGAGGATCGAGTTTTTCTCACGAGACCATGAGCTAATATCAGAATCGCACCATAGCTGTTACCTAGCCGGTAGCTGTACCAAGAAGTTTTGTGACAACGTCAAACCCACCGATACTCTGATAAGAAATAATTCTTTCCTGTGGATGTTGACTTGTGGGGTTGCCTGCGTGCTGCGAAGATAGCTGCATTTTTTACCGAATTATGGCCAAACCGCGATGCCACATCGGCGTATACAACCGTCTTCAATTGGCCCTAGTTTGGGCACTTCTGTACAACGCGGCACGTCAACCCGAGCTACCGAAAACAAAATAACGTCAAAAAGGATTGCAGCTTATTCCGGGGAATGTCACTCGTGGAACAACTTGCGACTTTACTGAATTCAGCACCATCACACCAAAGCTACCAATACTCAGCTCTACGTTTCATGTCAGACGGAAACAACATCGCCATAATCAAACCAGCCCATCGAGGACAACTCCTTCCACACACTGCCTGGACCTTCAGCGTGCCACCCTTCAAGACGCTCAAAAATTCCGTTGTCTTTTCGCGAGTGAAACATGCAAATGCACAAAATGGATTCCTTAAAATGTCTTGTATTTGCCCCGATGGAAGACTTGAAGAAACTAATGGAACCTTCTTCACTCCCTTCAATCGGAAAGAATTTCCTCTTCACTCAACACGCAGACACTGTTCTTGCAAAACTCAATGTGGGATCGTGTCTCCAGTTACAGGTAGTAATGGAGAATCTTAATTTGATATCTCTACAACACAAGAGCTAATGCACTTTCCTTAACCAGCGACCTCACTGGCTGCTGTAGTTGCATTTCCGGAGCTACATTCGACCTTGTCTGCACTACTAGTGACGGCAAAACTACGGCGCTCGTCTGCTCAGACGAGACTCAAATAGCAAAATGTAGCTCCACACGACATCTCAATCGATTGATTCTCCATTTCAACACAGGAAACATCCTTACCTCCTGCATCGCCTCTTGTCCTGGAGGAACTACCAATATTACAATCAAAGGAACGTTATCCTACGTCAACGACGAGCTCATCAAACCCGGACTCTATGTGCGATTTAGGACGCTTTTCTCCGACAAACCAAAATCCTGCTGGGAAATATCCTTGACGGTGCTCACAAATTGTGTCTCACACATTGCAAAACGTTTGAGTCATTATTTCTGAGTCTCAAAAACCTGGAAGATGATTTTCTCTAGCAGCCGTGGTACTATGCCTCTTAGCTCTTCTCTCGCGCATGTGTTTCATGTTCCCGACAACTCCTCCTCATCCTAAATATTACTATAGAATCATTGCGTTCAGATTACGGTATGCTACATAGACATACACACATAAATGAGTTTGCATTGGAAAGGATTTGCGTTCGCTCCTTGGTTTGCTTCTGCTCTTCTAAATGATCCATTATTATTCCATTATCACAACGTCCAGATTGTGGCATGCACGTAGATGTGTTCACAATTGAATTTGCATTAGAAAGAATTTGCATTCACTTTGGTTCGCTTTCGCTCTTCTACTTAATATTCTATCACAGAAGAAATAGTGTTTCATCGTGAGAGACTTTGTGTTCGAACTTCGTATATAAGCAGCCAGAAGAAATGTGGTTTCAATCTTGGCAAATAAATGGATTGTTATCCTTGACTTCAAGCCATCAATCGAAACAGCTATAGTTTTGACACTAGCTGCAGAAGCAACCCCGTTGGTTGCGCGCTACTACTAAAATCCGATCAGTGTGATGATCTTCGTTTGAATCCTCATGGGATCATTCCTCCAGGATACATTGATCGTGGTCTATATGTTCGTGATATCCAGCACTTAAACTACATATCATACAGAGTATGTGGGAAGGAAGTTCAGTCGACTCTTCTGTGACATTATTGTGGCTGAAGCATCCATTTTGCACCGTATGAGAAGATCTGAGAAAAAAATGCACGCCTAGAAATCATAGTTGTGTCCGCTGGTAGTGATGTCGCTTTCCCTTCCTCCGAGCAGTTTGGTGGGCTTGTTCCTTATGGAAAGCGGCTATATTTCCATGGTGTGTGGTACGGCTCGAAGAGAAACCAGCAAATATGACCGTAGAGTGGCAATCAAGAGTCGATTGGTGTACGAATAGCGATTAACTGCAAGATAATTGATAGCACTGGAAGGATATCTAAGACGAAGGATCAAGAATATCGATGAATCACATCGGCTGTGGTTCGCTAAAGCTTGACCCAATTATGGTTGCCATAGAAGAGAAGCAAAGAGCAGATCCTGCAGATCAATCAGGATGCGGCGTAACACTTCAAGCTTCGCCTTAATGGAAAAGGCTCGAAGCTATTCCTAGCTCTTCATACGAAATTATATGATATGTCCAATACTTTCTCAAACCACCCCATCGAAATGAATTTTTCTTACTTCGTGCTTTCGAAGAGTAAGCATTAGCACACGATAGACTTCTGATAAAAAAAGTATTCCTAGCCTTTGTTGTCTTGGGCGAAACCTTATTTGTTATCGAATTTCAACTCACTATATGCTTTCATTGATGGATGCATTTATGCTGGTGTCGAGATCAAGACCAACGGAGATCAATAACCGCCTGGCTACAGATGCAAGCAACAACTAGAGGATCGCATAACCAGAGAATGGATCTAACAAAGCTTGTATGCAGTACCTGGAATGAACATTGATTATGTTGACTGTCGGATTTTTCGAAACACAGCATTTTGCGCTGAATAATATATTTTGTTGCGCATCAAAGCGAGTAGAGCTAGAGCGGTAAAGGCACAATAGAGGGGAATCCGGTTCAGAAGACTGAGTGCAGACCGCAGAACTTATATTACTTATTTACTTTAAAAAAAAAACTTTCAGGCGAGTGGACATCACTTCTCGGATTCATGCCCACGGCTGAGAAGCGGAACGGATTGCAGATCATTAAACATTTTTTTTTTTTTTTTTTTTTTTTTTTTTTTTTTTTTTTTTTTTTTTTTTTTGCAAACACTGCCTTAGTCAAATGTTGACTACACGAAAATCACGAAATACAAGACTAGAGACTATTAGTAGTGCGAGAGTATCGAGAAATTATTGCACGGGTTCTCTTCCAAAACGATCTTGACCACCATCTCGCGCTATGCAACGAAAAAGACTAGACGCAAGCAATATCATACGCAAAAAGCATTGCCACGCTAAGGAGGGGGAATCGGAGACAGGTAAGGGATGACTAATACGACAGAAACACCAATGAAGGACTATCGAAAAAGGAACGATAATAGCGTGCGGACGCTGCTCACGGATAGAATCAGGCGCAAGAACGTTCAACTCAGGAGAATGCCTGAAAAAAAATACAGGACGGATGATTGAACAGAAATCAAAAGTCGAGTTTGAAGTTATGAACTCACACGCAACATTAACACAAGCCGTTATTGTAGATTACTTACCACGTAGGAGACATCGAATTCTCTACTCAAGAGCTGAACATCAAAGTCTCACCAATCATCTCGCCCGCAGCGGACTTCTCTTAGGTGGGAGGATATTCAAAACAAATCGATATATGTGGCTCCACTGCTTCCTCGAACGTACTACGGTCCGCATGTTAGAAGGTTCCCCATCGCGGAATCTATCCTATTAAGGACTCACTCTTCTGCAGCTTTCCATGTTCTCCAAATTTCGCCGACTGAAAATATTGCGAAGAATGAGTTACGAGGACGAAAGAATTACCAGAGAACATGTTCAATCATAGGAGCTAAATGAGTGCTTGCACTGATTGTCAGCAGTTATCGTTTCGCGCCAACAGAATCCTTTATACCCTAAAGTACTCGCGTTGCATGACAAATGTCACTCGATCACTGCTACACATCAACTGGAGAGCATATAGCTTATTTTGGGGTCCGTCGCAGACATTCTGAAGTTCCGCTCTTACCTCGAGCCCCGGGGGCTACCTTTCGTGGTTGCTTTTTTTCATTGCTCGAGCGACGCGGTAGCACACTCGGAGGAGTGTCATCCCTCCACTGAAGGAAGACGCTATTAGACACTTTCAGCCACGATTCGCTGCAAATACTGAAGGTGTAGGATATCCATTCTCAGAAGAAATGCTTCCTTGTCATTCCCTCTAGCATTGGGTCATCACTCTTTGGAGGTGGCTGCAGCAACCTAACTGTAACCCTAGGCGATCTCTTCTAGATGTAATGGTAAAAGCAATGCTGAAAGCTTGCAGAAAGTAAACTATACCTAAGGCGGAATCTATACTTCCTATTGGACGTCCAACACATACAATTTCAGGTAATATACAAAAGCTTAAAGATCATTATGCCACTCTTTTGCCATCACAAGGATGAGAGGTAGAAGAGGCTATTAAAACGTCAGCAGGCAATTCGTGGATCAACGGGATTCTCTTGAAGTATTTTTGGCGACCTAGATGAGCGATAAACCTCTTATTAATCAACGTCCTGCTTCCAAGTTCTCCATGTTTTCTAATTGGCGACCTCGTATTCTTAAGGCCGTCATATAATATGCGCCCGCTCCCATATCCCACAAACGAAAGAATGGTGTATGGAGTGTTTGGACCTGCTAACGCAATCGTTGAACATTTACCTACACTCAGGTTTTCAGTGTCCCTCAGGTTGCAGCACATCTGGTATGGCCAAACACTCTATGCCATTCAGCAAGGTCTGGCCAGTTGGTTCGCTCACATGCGTCAATGCTTTTATACTTTCAGAGCACGCAGCAGCTGAGCCGACCTCAATACTTCAGGCGGTATACTCAGTGCCACAGGGTGTCTTTCAGATTGTTCGCTGTTCTCTGTTCTCGAATCCTAGCTGAAGGACTTTTATTCGGGTCAATATACGAAGTCAATCTTTTCACAACTTACTCTACTGCTCCTCCTCCCCATGTATTTGATTACTGCCCTGACAGAAATATAGTCGAAGAGATGCGTACTCAAAATTCGCTACGTCACTAGGATTCTAGTCAAGCGGGTACCATCGATGTGCCGTTGGTGTCTTTAATCTTAGCGCTTATCAGACCCCCTCTCAATTAGCTAAATGAGAAATGGTGAACATAGGAGATTCAATTGCAAGGTTGCTATTTATTTCTGAGTCTGAACTCATCATATGCCCACTGAGCATTCAACGTACTCTTCTTGACGACCTTTTCCTTGTGAAGTAGTAGATAATACAGGAATGAGACCTTCTATCTTGATCTCACCATCAGCAATGTCTGAGAGCGACTCAAAAAGCATGAAACATTCCAAGCTTGTGGGCGGTCGGTTAGAGCAGGGTCAAGCGTGCGTTGAGGAATCCTCGACACGTCGCAGGGGGGGGGGTCGTATTGGCCCGCTGGGTGGAAGAGATCGAGCCATTTTGATGCAGTGGGATCATCACCGTCGGAAGACAAATATCAAGGATGAGTCGATGCCAGGCCAGAGGATTTCCAATGAAAATGATATTTCACCCACACAAAATTTTCGTGATTCTGAGGCGTCCGGTAATTCTTAGTTACTTCAGTGTTTTATCACCACACAAGTTAAAGAATCTGAATTTCGCACGCTTTCCAAGAGATATTTCATCTTTCAAGTAAGACCCCGAATCTGAAGGGATGTGAGGTACACGGCGCATCCGAGAAAGGGTCTAGTTGTTGCGCGCGCTTCAACTACGGCTCCTTGGACAAACAACCTCAATTCAGGAACAATCGAGAGAATTCTGAAAGTGTCCGTGCGCATTTACAGGGAGGTGTACACCATTCAACATTGCGTTAACGGACTCTTCAGGGTTAAATTTATAAACATGTAACCTTTAAAGTTGAGAAACGCTAATCAATCACTTTTCTTAGAAAGAGAAAAGCAGTGATTCCAAATCTGCTCTTACTTTAGTACATAATCGCCCTTAAAAGGATATACAGCCGTTGAAATAGTGCCAATGTAGCGAAAAAGTACCTTTCGGCGGTACTCGTGCAAAATCCTCAACGTAGCCGTTTTTTTAATACTGGACGTTTGGAGCAGTTCTAGTAAGCATTTGATAGAGCAAATCTTCTAGTTTATGATGGCGTATTTACTTTTCGGATTGGATGAGTTTGAACGGAGTTATGGCTTTAGAAAGTGAAAAAACTCGCACTCATCACAAATTTTCCTCGTTAATTTTGCAAAAATCCTCAACGTGGCCATTTTTGAATACTGGACGTATAGAGCTGCTTTAGCAATGGTTGGTAGAGAAAATCTTCTAGTTTTGTACTACGTATGTGTATTCGTATAGCGCACTACGCGTGCATCAAATAAATAGAATAGAGAAAATCTTCTAGTTTTGTGTCTGCCATATTAACTTTTCGAATTTGACGAAAATGAAGCAAGTTGTTGCTTCGGAAAGTGTAAAAACTCGTGCTCATCTCGAATTTTCCTCGTTAATTGATCTAAATTTGTTATTTCTTATAACTTTTTGTAATTTCAATACTGATTAGAAAAAGCTCTTCACAAAACTTCCAAATCTGCTTTCAGATTGAAAATTCGTTAACTTTGAAGAAAGTTATAATCATTTGAATATTTGTTCAAATTTCAATAGTAAATAAGCTGCTCCACGGTCAACGCCAAAGTCCAGTCAACACACAGCTGGCGAAGGCGGTTAAAAGCTTCTTTCAACTGAAGGGCTACGTGCAAATTGAGAACCACAATCTGTGTAGTACTAGAATTTGGTAAGTCTTGTGGAGGAAATAAATAAAGAAGAGATGTTGTCATAGTATGCCATTTTTAGTGGCTAGTTTGTCGTTTTCTGGTCTGTTTCTCGTTTGCTCGTTTGGTAGGACTCATCAATAATGATTATTCTTTGACTTTTTCACTTTTGTACTTCTTAAACGAATTTTTTTGTGGGCGGTGGGGTAGCAGGGCTTTTTTATGAGCAG
Source organism: Ostertagia ostertagi (assembly GCA_036418205.1). Taxonomy (NCBI): domain Eukaryota; kingdom Metazoa; phylum Nematoda; class Chromadorea; order Rhabditida; family Trichostrongylidae; genus Ostertagia; species Ostertagia ostertagi. Next base: position 750 of record MU910168.1, on the reverse strand, counting down.
TTTTGGGGGAGAATTAAACAAGCTTTTCAACCTTTTCATAGTTCGGCTTTTGAAGAGGGTTGTTTCATGGACTTCGGCCTCCGGCGGAGGGTGGTGGGGGGGGGGTCGTATTTCCAAATTTTCCTCAACGCCTCGCTTGACCCTGGTTATGAATCGAGGCGATTAGCTCTGAGTATAGCTCGGTCAAATGGCTATGTGGTATTACATGATACTGGTAGATCCAACCTTGACAACACCACCGTTGAAGCAAACTTCTTCTATGCTAGAATCTACGATAGGCAGTGCCTGACATAGAGTTGCATTACATGTCCAAATGGTAAAGATGGATTGCGCTTCATGCATCAGGGCGTAATTTTAATTTATTTATTTATTTATTTATTTGATGCACGCATAGGTGCGCTATATCATAACCATATGCATACTGTATGTGCAAATTTGCAAATCAAGTTTGATTGACCTTGACTCGTTAGGAAAAGAAGCTAGTACGCACCAGAAAGAAGTGAAATTTTTGAGCATTCAGAGAAATTGAGTAGACCACATGTTCACCACCGGTGACTCTAGATAGGCGGATGGCGCTAGGGATAACGCCACTCCTAGACGAGCTCAGAGCATACGTACGGAATCCGAAACTGAATTTTCGGATGTTAGGTATTCCCTACCCCTAACAATTCAGTTTCGGACCCGCCCTTGAGATCAATTCAGTCTAGAACAACCTTCGAGACTCAACTAAACAAAGCTTTCTCAGAAGAA
>MU910149.1:0-20735 GCA_036418205.1 Ostertagia ostertagi | reverse complement strand
GTAGCTCATATACTAGGTATTTAGAAGAGCATATTCAGAATCCTCGTGCTTTTCCTTTCAAGAATTGTAAAATTGTTTAGCTTATCTCAACTTTGAAGGTTACGTGCTTATGAATTAGACGCTGAGACTGCGTTTCTTGTTGAATAGTGTACTCCTCCCTGTGATTTCACACGGACCTCTTCAAGGACTCTCTTGATTTTTCCTGAATTGAAATTTTTTCTCCAGTGAGCCCGTATACCATAGTTGAAGCACGCGCAACCGAGCCAATAGACCCCGCCCCCCTCTGTGTCGTGTCGTAGATTCCTGAACGCACGCTTGACCCTGGTTGACACCATTTCAACTTTCTCTGACCCAGTCTCTCCTGCTCTCTCGAATTATGTTTCTTGTAGCTATAAGATTTACAGTTACACCCGCTCGACCCTGACATGTGGACTGGCTGATAGCTGATATTAGTTGATTCCGCTGGTGTACCAGCTTTATCGAGACCAGTGTGGTGGCACAGCATATATGCGTGATGCATTGCATTTCGGAGCGGTTGAAGTTAATCTCTGAGAATATCAACCATTTCTAAGAAGCTATCTTGGGTTGGCGGTTTAGTTAAGATCTGATGAGAGCGATGTCTTTGCACTTGTACAGGAATAACTTCTCACTGAGCACCTACTCATGCTGTATTGGTAAAACCGTGTCACTGATTTGCTCTTAATCTATCATCGACTTTCTCATCTATAAGAGTCTGGCCTAAGCCATCTTTGTGAATGTGTGCGAGTCGTCAGCGGATCGCCTCACGTTAACAAAGGCTGACACCTGTCGCTAATGTGATATTACCATCACTCGAGAAGGCTCGCAAACAAAATCAAACATTCGGTTATAGGTACCAGTTTTGCTCCGCCCGCTATCGCGCGCATCACACGGCAGGCTTTAGCGAAACTGAAAGACCCATGGAATATCAGCATGAGGCCCTCCATTAACCACCTCACTATTGAATGTGTTAGACTTTTCCCAGTTCCGCTGAAGTCCATCGAGAATACGCGTGATAACGTCTGGAGCTGAACTGGCATATTTATCTCACAACTGTAAACATCCACCATTCTTCCTGCATTCAGATAATTTAGCGGTGAATCTTTTGCTGTCAGTTTCGAAAGGAGAATGAAATATGCCTGTTTACATAAGTGAAGAGCTAAGGCTTATCATTTATTTACATTCACCATTATTTAGAACCCCGAAAGGATTAGCGGTTTAATGAGTTTGGGCTTTCTTGATAGGAATGAAAGTTATCATTTGCTGAAGACTTGATTGAGTTCATGCAATAGACTGCTATTAAGTAGGCTGGTCATACAATGATACAGTGTGCACGTACCACTACAAATAGAATTTGTAAGTAGGGACGCTCTAGTGTCAGCGCAAGCCACGTAACGGAATCGACTTTGCGTTCTGACGCGCCTTATCAGCCCTTATCAGTTGTAACCACTTTCAATCACCCACCAACAATGTCCCCGTCCCACCCCACATAACACCTTGTGAGTATGGTTGCTCTGGTGTCAATGCGAGCCAGGTAACGGAATCGACGACTTTTGCGTTCTGACGCCCCTTATCAGCCCTTATCAGTTGTAACCACTTTCAATCACCCACCAACAATGTCCCCGTCCCACCCCACATAACACCTGTGAGCATGGTTGCTCTGGTGTCAATGCGAGCCAGGTAACGGAATCGACGACTTTTGCGTTCTGACGCCCCTTATCAGCCCTTATCAGTTGTAACCACTTTCAATCACCCACCAACAATGTCCCCGTCCCACCCCACATAACACCTGTGAGCATGGTTGCTCTGGTGTCAATGCGAGCCAGGTAACGGAATCGACGACTTTTGCGTTCTGACGCCCCTTATCAGCCCTTATCAGTTGTAACCACTTTCAATCACCCACCAACAATGTCCCCGTCCCACCCCACATAACACCTGTGAGCATGGTTGCTCTGGTGTCAATGCGAGCCAGGTAACGGAATCGACGACTTTTGCGTTCTGACGCCCCTTATCAGCCCTTATCAGTTGTAACCACTTTCAATCACCCACCAACAATGTCCCCGTCCCACCCCACATAACACCTGTGAGCATGGTTGCTCTGGTGTCAACGCGAGCCAGGTAACGGAATCGACGACTTTTGCGTTCTGACGCCCTTATCAGCCCTTATCAGTTGTAACCACTTTCAATCACCCACCAACAATGTCCCCGTCCCACCCCACATAACACCTGTGAGTATGGTTGCTCTGGTGTCAACGCGAGCCAGGTAACGGAATCGACGACTTTTGCGTTCTGACGCCCCTTATCAGCCCTTATCAGTTGTAACCACTTTCAATCCCACCAACAATGTCCCCGTCCCACCCCACATAACACCTTGTAAGTATGGTTGCTCTGGTGTCAATGCGAGCCAGGTAACGGAATCGACGACTTTTGCGTTCTGACGCCCTTATCAGCCCTTATCAGTTGTAACCACTTTCAATCACCCACCAACAATGTCCCCGTCCCACCCCACATAACACTTGTAAGTATGGTTGCTCTGGTGTCAACGCGAGCCAGGTAACGGAATCGACGACTTTTGCGTTCTGACGCCCCTTATCAGCCCTTATCAGTTGTAACCACTTTCAATCACCCACCAACAATGTCCCCGTCCCACCCCACATAACACCTGTGAGCATGGTTGCTCTGGTGTCAATGCGAGCCAGGTAACGGAATCGACGACTTTTGCGTTCTGACGCCCCTTATCAGCCCTTATCAGTTGTAACCACTTTCAATCACCCACCAACAATGTCCCCGTCCCACCCCACATAACACCTGTGAGCATGGTTGCTCTGTGTCAATGCGAGCCAGGTAACGGAATCGACGACTTTTGCGTTCTGACGCCCCTTATCAGCCCTTATCAGTTGTAACACTTTCAATCACCCACCAACAATGTCCCCGTCCCACCCCACATAACACCTGTGAGCATGGTTGCTCTGGTGTCAATGCGAGCCAGGTAACGGAATCGACGACTTTTGCGTTCTGACGCCCCTTATCAGCCCTTATCAGTTGTAACCACTTTCAATCACCCACCAACAATGTCCCCGTCCCCCCCCCCACATAACACCTGTGAGCATGGTTGCTCTGGTGTCAATGCGAGCCAGGTAACGGAATCGACGACTTTTGCGTTCTGACGCCCCTTATCAGCCCTTATCAGTTGTAACCACTTTCAATCACCCACCAACAATGTCCCCGTCCCACCCCACATAACACCTGTGAGCATGGTTGCTCTGGTGTCAATGCGAGCCAGGTAACGGAATCGACGACTTTTGCGTTCTGACGCCCCTTATCAGCCCTTATCAGTTGTAACCACTTTCAATCACCACCAACAATGTCCCCGTCCCACCCCACATAACACCTGTGAGCATGGTTGCTCTGGTGTCAATGCGAGCCAGGTAACGGAATCGACGACTTTTGCGTTCTGACGCCCCTTATCAGCCCTTATCAGTTGTAACCACTTTCAATCACCCACCAACAATGTCCCCGTCCCACCCCACATAACACCTGTGAGCATGGTTGCTCTGGTGTCAATGCGAGCCAGGTAACGGAATCGACGACTTTTGCGTTCTGACGCCCCTTATCAGCCCTTATCAGTTGTAACCACTTTCATCACCCACCAACAATGTCCCCGTCCCACCCCACATAACACCTGTGAGCATGGTTGCTCTGGTGTCAATGCGAGCCAGGTAACGGAATCGACGACTTTTGCGTTCTGACGCCCCTTATCAGCCCTTATCAGTTGTAACCACTTTCAATCACCCACCAACAATGTCCCCGTCCCACCCCACATAACACCTGTGAGCATGGTTGCTCTGGTGTCAATGCGAGCCAGGTAACGGAATCGACGACTTTTGCGTTCTGACGCCCCTTATCAGCCCTTATCAGTTGCTATCGCTTCCATTCATGTACCACCAATGTCCCGGGACCACCCACATAACACTTGTAAGTATAGACGCTCTAGTACCAATATGAACGACAAAACGAAATTGGCGATGCTCGCTTTCTAGCCCCTCTTATCAGCTATTATCAGTCGTTATCAGTTCCTATCACGTACCACTTGAGTCCCCATCCCACCCCCTATAACATTGTAAGAACCATGGCGCTATCGTTGCTGTGACCCGAGCTACGAATTTCGTGACAAACACACACACACACAGACCTACACACACACAGACATACTTAGCGAATTATATATAGTAGGATCATTTGTGTTGTTGTTGCCATCACCACACATCTATCGCATTGCACTATATCCTACAGCACAAAAATATAGGCGTGCTCGTTAGCAGCCCTTCAGCAAAGCCACTAACAGGGAATCTCATTAGTTCGGAGTCGAGCTATTGGCAGACCACAAATTCCATCGTTAGAAAAGAGCTGATTCGATATCGAGGAAGTAGATCTGCATTTGGTCTTTAGTACAGAACTTATACCTTTATGGTCGGATTCTGATTCCAGGGCACCGCAGTAATTCTGAGGATCCTTCAGTAATAGGCATTCGCATATGCTTTTATCGATAAAAATCAATGAGACATGCCGAAGCACTGGTACAGCCCCAAACCATCAAATTTCCGACGAGCGAGCTCTCGCAGGTGTTCCTGAATCATGAATGTTTTGGGAGGACGGGAGAGGATGCGAGTGATTTCTCCGGCTGTGGATAAAAACGGCTAGTAGGACAATCCCAGATTGGATTATTATAGATCAGATCACTTAGTGCTGATTTGTAGGCAAACGAATCCCGGCTGGCGGAAGTTTTTGGCCTACACCTCAGCATTTTTCTTGTATTTATTCTTCGGCACGGAACTTGCGCTGTATAAATTCATCAGTTATCCATAAAACATAGTCAATAACTCAATAGACAGAAGTCCCTCCGACAAGAGCGCTGGGTCCTTGCAAAGTATGCTATTGAAGTTTATTAGTATTGAAGTTGCATTATTTTCATCTGAGCCCTCTCATTTGTTCGCTCTCTCGCCCCATATTCTCCTTTCCGCGCTCAGTTTTAGTTGCTCTGTCACAGCCGGTTACAAAGCTGAGCAAGACATTCACGTTTTTTCGACGAATTTTTTTTCATTTTGTCTAATTGCACCAATAAATTCGTATTCGTGCGCGAAAACCACACGAGTATGATCCTGGGGCATGCTTCGAAAAACTGGAGGCTGTTCTAAGAGTTTTAAGTCTCTTAGAATGTAGATTTTATTTGTGAGATCACAGGACGTCTTAGAATCACCGCACCTGAAAAAATCCTCCAACTTTGTATATTCTCCCACCCGATATGCTTCGCCCGAATAGCTGGAAATGGAACATTTATTAGAGCTCAACCTCCATTACCATGCTTTATTTTTCGACTATAATTTGGAACGATGTACAAGAAGTTTGAAGCTTTCAGGCACTCTTGTTCAGACGCCGGTCATCTTTTTGGTCATTCGCCTTCTCAAATTTTCCTGCTCGCTCTTACTGTCTGTGCTCACTCTCGTGCGGATTTCGTTTGGATGTGGTCTCTCCATTGTTTCACCACTCTCTAGAACTGCACGGCTGTGAAGAAAACGGTAAAACTCGGTAGATCTTTAAGGTTTTTTTCCACTTCGCCATTCAATCAGTATGCGGTAAGATCACAGACAGGACCATTTTTGTTAGCTTAACCCATTGAGTGGTTGTCTGTTCGCGCACAAGCCCACTCGCCCAACCGCCTCATGACGTACTCGCGCACTCCGCCAATTACTCTGATCGATGTATAAAGGATAAAAGGATAAAGCATTTGCCGTTGATCAATCCCTTTTTGGGATGCGGCACGCATTCTACTTCCATTTGTACATTCGTAGTGGCGTTTGAATGCGATGTGGCCTATACAATGACTTGCGGGGCCAGCCGATGTACAAGTCAGTGTTTTTTTTCCTCCCAGACAAGTCTGGTACCAATTAACCGACCCCGGAGGGATGGAAGGCTTGGTTGGCCCGGGCGACTCACGACCCAGGATTTGATCCCCGGACCGCTCGCGTGGTGAGCGCGCCACTTGTCACTACACCACTTCCGCCCTCGATCGATCCGTATCCCTTTCCTTATTCCCTGACAGCCTAAGCCGCTCGAATAGCCTAACTGGCTACGCGCCCACTGCCCTATTTGCCTGATCGACACGTAAGTTTTTCTTCATAAATACTCGCCTGTTCGCCTAATATTTAGTTTAGTAGCATGTTTTGAAAATGAACCACGAACGTCGTTTGTCGAAGCCATAAACACGCCTATGTGCGGAAAGCGCACCCGTAATGGTGATAGTGTGTTGTCGTTGATAGTGTCTATGGTTCTCGACGGTCCTGAGTGAGCTGGAGTGAAGTTCATTTCTACGTAACCGTCGTCTGGTATGGTATGCACTCTCTCACAGCTGTTTTGAGCTTGCCTGGTGTTCGAGAAATTCCGTTTAGGCCGACGACATCACATCCTCGTCTACTTGCAGTAACTACTTACGTATTTACAATGGATCTGCGATTACAACGATATTTTCTCATTAAGGCACCGCTTTACGGTGCCAATGAGCTCACAGATACTGACACTTTCCGTAAGGCATTTCCTTCGTTGTATTTCTGAAAGTTGAAGTTTTCAATACATGAATGACGCACTAATGTGTGCATCCCTTTTTATTTGTATGTGTATGTGTGTGTCGTGAAATCCATAGCACGTTCCACAGAAGAAATGGAGCGCTGTGTCTTCAACATGATGCAGAGTTGGAACAGAAACATATGTATTGGGGAACCGAAAATGATAATGGCTGGTTAAGACTGATAAGGGACGCCGGAACGGACGAAAGTGATTGCAGCCGATAAAGCTGAGAAGAGCTTAGAAACTACTGAAAGTCAGATTCTGAATAAGGATCACATTTCATTTTCATTACATTTGCATTGTCACAGCATCAAACTTAATTGGACCGCTACGCTGCCCAGTTTCCTTATGAATGTACCAGTTTAGCTCCGCCCGCTACCGCGCGCATTGATAGAACTGACAATCGATGAAGCTTTAGGTTTCACCGCTAAATTATAGCTGCTTCAGAAATGCATTACTGTCAGTTGCATAGGCTGCCCATCTTGGCTGTATCTCACTTGTGTAAATAACAACCATGCGTCGAGTATCGAGGTAATTTAGCGGTCGAATATCTCAAAACGGAATGCCAGTATTCATTATCATATTTATTCGAGCATCCCATTCATCCTCAAGAACTCTAGAAGGTGTAGCGGTCGAAAGGAGTTTACAATTACAACGCTGATGAAATGATATTGAAATGAAAGGCATTATCTACAATCTGCTCTCTATTTTCTATTTCAAGTGCTCTCTACGTTCGTACGCATATCGTTACTATCAGTCCTCATCAGTCGTTATCACTTTTTGACCCCCACCAAATATGTTACCGTCCCACCCCCTATATCATGTCCCAAAAATCAGCTCCTGACGACTGCTGCGAAGCGCACTATGAATTTCGTGAAATTTGTGTTTCAGCGCCTCTTATCTACTCTTATCAGTCGTTCACTTTGTGACCCCACCAAATATGTTTCCCGTCCCACCCCCTATATCATATCCCCAAACCAACTCCTGACGACCACTGGTGCCCGAGCTATGAATTTCGCGACACTTGCGTTCTAGCGCCTTTTATCAGCCCTTATCAGTTGTTATCACTTTCTGTACCCCACCAAATATGTTCCCGTCCCACCCCCTATATCATGGTCCAAGCGAAGCTACATGAATTTCGTGAAATTTGTATTTCAGCGCCTCTTATCTACTCTTATCAGTCGTTATCACTTTGTGACCCCACCAAATATGTTCCCGTCCCACCCCCTATATCATATCTTGAAACCAACTCCTGACGACCACTGGTGCCCGAGCTATGAATTTCCGGTCAGACAGACAAACACATACACACACACAGACACACACGCACAACCGCTTAGCCGATTATATATAGTAGGATGGTGGATGTTTGAAAAAATACGATAGTGACCACTGGATATTTCAATTAGCATCAAATATTATCCAATCGCTGAATTATCCTGTTACCAGATTAGTCCCTCTGCAAGCGCGGGAACCTCCCCCCGCGTAAGCTTTGCTTTCCTTCTCTCCTTATCCACCACTTCTCCTTCACTTGCTCTCCAGGTGCCAGTGCAGCACCTTGTGGAATGACCGAGCGTGTGCTACGTAAGTGTTTATATGGCCGCTGGATTATAGTAGTTGCAATCATGCCTTTGCAAAACATTGATATCGAAAGTCCTGCGAGCCACCCAAACTTGTTAGCGGCCTGTTTATTCCATTAGCTGTCTTATCACTCACTTCATTCTGCGGACAGGGAACGACATACACACAGACCAACCGACACAACGAAGCTGTGGTTATATATTATGCAGGGATTCGACGCATTGTAGTTGCTACAAACGCCAGTTTAGATCTGTATTCCACCACGGTAAAGCTTCAGCTCAGATGAATCAGCCTACTAAACGTTCATCTGAGCTGTTCTACAAAGAAATGTACTGTTGGATCTTCTAGCAGTGGGACTTAATGCATCACAGGCTGTCCATTTTCACCGAAGTCAACCGTTTCATGCGGAGCTAAAATGGTATATGTGTACTGCCTCCTGCTCTAATCACACAGGTGGAAGCACGCGAAGGGAAGATGGATTTTGCAACGTGCGCGACATCCACAAACGGGTGCGGTGATGATACTGAACACAGCTGAATAGCTGCTATTGTTTCTGGTCGTCTCATGATTCTCAACGTATCAAGCGAAGGTCGTGAAGTATGACATCTGCCTAGCGCTTTTCATTGTCTCGCTAACTTCGGCACATACTACAAACTTTTCTTGTTTCTAAAAATTGGTTTTGAAGGATGTTGTGCAAATATCCCTGCAATTATTAGAGAGTGTCGGTAAAGAGGGAAAGAAGCGAGGGACGATTCCGCGGGAGGCGCGCGGCTGCGTCGCGCTCTTTGGCATCAAGCGAGTCATTGTTCCAAGACTCCACTAAGGGCGCATTCACAGTCGGTCGTCCGATCGTAACGATCGCAACGATCGCACAGAATTGAATGTCACGAAATTCATAGCGCGCTTCACTGCAGCCATGGAGCGCTTCATTTTTAGTATGATGTAGGGGGTGGTACGGGAACATATTTGGTGAGGATTAGAATGTGATAAGGACTGATATTATCTGATAAGAGGCGCCAGAACACAAATTCTTGCGCGTCCCAGCTTCAGTGAGGTATCAGTTCCGAGAAGTGATCGGGTTTTATAGGAATAGGACAGGAGCATCTTTGGTAGGAGACTTAAGTGATAACGGCTGATAAGGGCCGATAATAACGATATGCGCAAGAATATAGAGGTCACTCAAAACCAGACTTTAGATAAAGCATTTCATTTCAATATTCTTTCATTTGCGTTGTTATCATCAGCCCGAAATACCACTAAGACCGCTACACTCCCCAGAATTCCTGAAATGTATGGTGGTTGTTCGGCTATTTCAACATCAAACACATCCGACCGCTAAATTACACTGACATTCGATGCATGGTGGTTGTTTACAGACACCACTTTAGCTCCGCACTCCACTGCGCGTATCAAACGGTGAGCTTCTGCAAAGATGGGCAGCCTATGGAACGGTCAGCTAACGCATTTTACGAAGCAACTCAATTTTAGCGGTGAACCTAACGCTTTATCGCTGGCCTGTTTCACCAGTCCTTCGTTCATGCGTGCAGTAGCGGCAGGCTAAACTGGTACTGTTATATGTTAGTATGATTATTTGCGTTAAGGGCGTCATCTAAGCTCTAGAGGGGGAGTCGGGGTGGTGGATTGAGTCCGAGTCGGTGAGCGTTTTATACCCTTTGTTATAGTTTTTTGGCCCTCCTGACCGGCAGAAGTTCAGAAGCTCGTATGTCTTCTACTCTTATGATGGGTGTGCCGGCACCCTAATCTGCTAATACAGACTGCCCCTCTCCGGAAGGCACAAAGTCTCCTGCTTCTGTTAGGTCATCTCAAAAGTGTTCATACTTATGACCCACTCTTAATCGGAGCCCCACACGTGCAGAAGAATAACATCGTCATGTTCCTCACCCGGTAACACCCTAGTTTATGTGTATCAGTTTGAAGGAAGATCCACCCAAACACTCTAATTTCCAGTCAGTATCTAGCAGTTTTTGTGGAATTTTTTCGCTCAGTGAGGCGCTCGTGATGCTGGGGGTGGTCATTCGGTCTCATTGAGTACGAGAGACTTGTAGTGGTGCGACAGCTGCGGTCACCTATAAAAATGGCGTTTTCGCAGATTGGAGAAACCACGTGTGCGTGAACAGTTTCGTTTCCAATTGGACTCAGCCGGAGCTTCCTTCCACTGCGAAAAGTTGGATCACTTCAAATGATATCAACTGTCGCAGTGACATGCTCGCTCCCGACAAGGAAGGTCTTTCAGGGTGTGCCAAGCTTTTTCAAAACGGTCTTTTGCATGATATAGAGGCACATGCGGGAACCACAGAACCATGGTTAATTTTTCCTGAACGGCCCTCTGAACCAGAAAAGGGGTCCCTAGTCACACCTTTTTCACCAGTTTTTCAATCAAAGTCTATTTGTAAGGGTTACTGACGTTCCTAATCATGAATTTGGTACTAATTATTCATGCTAACTCCATTTTGCGCGAATTTGGAAACGTCAACACGAAATGCAAAAACTTGTCACCACGAGGAATCGAACTAGGACCCCTTTTCCTGGTACCCTATAGTCGTTGAAATAGTGCCAATGCAGAGAAAAACTATTCGGTTGGAAAGAAAGTCCTGCAACAAAGTCCCGAACCCACACTTGGTGAAAGTATCCTGGATCTCATCCTCTCAACAACGCCTATTATTTCCAATGTATCTGTTCATTTTCCTTTCGCCAATTCTGACCATAACAGCGTCTCTTTCGATGTGCATCATGAACGTTCTCGTATTGACATACCCCCCACTCCAGATTTCTTGAATGCCGATTATGAAGGAATGAACTGTTTTCTGAAAGGATAAATTGGTTTGAGGTTTTTGATGGTTACTCCTCTGCCAGCGATGTATATGAGAGGTTTTGCGCACAGATCTACAAGTCTATGTCTGTTTTCATTCCTTTCAAGTTCTCTCACCACGCATGGCTTAGCTATCCTACACATATCAAAAACTTGTTAGCCTCAGAAGAGCCGACTTTTCCGAACCTGCCCATTTCCTTTAACGGATCCGCGCTACAAAAGAGTGTGCTCTAATTTGGATCACCACCTCAAAAAATTTCTTGCCAACCAGGAAAAGCGTCTCCTAGCTAAGGCTAAACAGAAATGGTTTATTCCGCTACTTCAATCTCAGAACCAAGTCTCGCTCTAGTCTCCCAGTTCTTTTTGATTCTACTGGCAGTTCGTTCATCTCTGATAAACAAAAAGCGGACGCTTTAGGAGCTTACTTTGCCAGTATCTTCCCCAGCGACATTCCTGCCGATAGTGAGCATCCGAGTGTGTTCCATCGTATTCCACACGAGCTCCCTAGTATCTCATCCATCCTAATGACGTCCTTTGCCTTCTGAGGGCTCTTAAGCCGTCCACCTTTGAAAGCTACGACGGCATCCCACAGATTATATATAAGAAATGCGCATTATCTCTTTATCAACCGCTTGCTCATGTTTTCAATATATCAATGCTTCTAGGTGAAGTTCCCTCATTATGGAAAGAAGCTATCGTTACCGCGATTCCTAAAGTACCCAAAAGAAATTTACTATCTTTGGCCCGTCCGGCCTGTCACGCGGCGAGTTCCGCGGCGGCACGCGCGGCGATCTGGACGGGACAAGGCTTCGCGGTTCTTCGGGTAGAATTCAACACGTCAATGCGTGTGCAGATTGCGGATAAACTCCGCATGGTTCTGCTGTTTGAAAATCTTTCCGCTCGCGGGGATTGGAAGCAGCAGTATCGGTGAGGAGATTTCAGCGCAAGGAGATGAGTGAGGGCATTCATGTAAATGTCACTACTACCATCAAAGCAAATAAGAGTCACTAAAATTGGGAGTTTTTGTTGAGGTATTTAATGTCAACTATATATGTTTTGCTGATCGAGGCGCTCACGTCCAAAGGAGAAACATTCGAAACAAAACAACAAAACAGGGTCGATGGTAGGTCACTAGGACTAAGCCCAGCACAGGAGAGGAACGCCAGGGAGAACACAAATTACTTCCCCCAGAATCCCTTCTCCTCCCTAAGTCTCGTCCCAAACACAGTGATTGGCTCACTCACTTCCCCCTAATGGAACGTCCCCCCCCAAAGACATGAGCGCCCTGATTGCCGTAACAGCACTACGCTAGTTCCTTCTTATCTCTTTCTACTGTTACAACCACCGCTGTCCTCAAAATTCCAGCCGTTCAGATGTATTTCGAATTGCAGAACCTTGCGGATTTTATCCGCAATCTTCACACGTTGACGTGTTGAATTCCCGCGATGCGTCGGGATCGCCGCGCCGCTCGCCGCGCAATTTGCCGCGTGCTAACCCGGACGAGTCCGTCGCCCCAACCTGCTTGATACTATCTTCGACTGGTCTCTTGCTTCGTATAATGTAAAAAAAAAAAAAAAAATGGGCGAAACTGAGTAGCGTACTAATTCATTTTACCTCTCCAAAGCGTGTTTGACAGGATTTTGTCACTCAAAATTATTGATAAAGCTAAAATGCCTTGGCATTACTGGATCTCTTTACAACTGGTTCGAGTCTTACTTCAGCCTCCGACACATGACTGTCAAGGTTGGTTGTAGCTTTTCCAGCAGATTTTACTGCTGTAGCGGGGTACCTCAAGGGAGTGTCCTATCCCCACTGTTGTTCCTTATCTACACCATGGACCTTCCCGCTTTCATTAAGACCTCTGTTGACGTAAAGGTCCAAATGTACGCTGACGATATAAAAATCTACGCTGCTTATAATGATGAAAACATGGGAGCTGTTCAATTGGCTCTAAAGAAAGCGATAGTAAGGATGACAGAGTGGGCCGTGACCTGGGGTTGTCAGTCAACCTTAAAAAATGCTCAGTGCTGCACATTGGTGACGCAGTCCAAGCCGACTACGAAATCAATGGCGTACGACTGGAAAGCTGTCAATCTGTTAGAGACCTAGGAATAGCCATCAACTCTAATCTTAGATTTTCCGAGCATATCGATAATGTAACCAAAAAGGCACTCGCGGTCCTATACCTCATTTTTCGTAACTTTCGCAGTAAAAATCTGAATTCCTTGCTCAACCTCTACAAAGCTTATGTACGTCCACATCTCGAATACTGTTCCTCAATATGGAGCCCCATTCTCAAAAAAGATATTCACAACTAGAGAAGGTACAGCAAACTTTCACTAGGCTGGCTTTCTTCAGATGCTTCCCCTCTACTGCTTATGTTCATCTCCCTAGCTACAAAGACCGGTTAAAATCCTTCGGTCTGCAAAATCTGCTGGTAAGGCGTACGACCAACGATTTAGCCCTTTCATTTCGTATTTTGAGGAACGGATCCAGACTCACACCCAGTAAATACTGGGTTTTCCGACCCTGGCAGAACTAGCGGATTTCATATACATTATGCGAGAACCTTGAAAAAAAAAACTATGCTCTTCTTTTCAATAACTTTTTCTATCGTACAGCGCGCTGGCTTAGTCGTCTTCCAGATGAGCTGCTTCAATGTCCAAATGGTAAGATTTTCAGTAGTAAATTGATGAAGCTTGATCTTTTGGAATTATTGAAGATTGATCACTAGTAGTTAAACTGTTGACTAATCTGTCTAATGAAATGCTAGCTTTTTTTTACAGGAATACAGCACGCTGCGGCAAATTTCTCGTAGACTGTGAATGATTACTGCATTACTCATCTACTCAGCTGATTCTCCACATTATCATCTTTGTGATACTGTTTCTTACTATTGTGTTATATCACCACTTCCTGTTCAGAAGATATATTAGCTCTACGTTTTTATCTTGGTTTCCTGGCGCCCTATAGGTTCCGATAAGTGGCCTCTAGTCGCTCGGTGAGCCTGAAAGTTGATCGACCCCTCACTTGAGGTCCCCCCTCGTTGTTCGCCTGGGGTCCCAGACTAATTCGTTAGTCATGGGTTAAGTTGGTTGCAAGCCCCGGTACGTTATTCGACTCGAAAGCGTCCGAACGAGGGACAAGGATCTCGTCAGGGACCTTTTCGGTCTTCCGGATGGTGAGTGCGGCCTTATTACCGGCTACAGTGTAGGACCTCAATGGCTGCCATCTCATCCTTTTTTCTGAACTATTCCATAATCTCAGGGTTATTTTCATTGTTACGTTTTAGCCCAATTTTCTCTCCTTCTTTCTTTATTTTTACTTTTGTATCATGGATCGCTCAGCTTTACAACTCTGTTTGTCCATCGTGTGCACACCCTTTCAGGTGTATTAAATAAATAAATAAATAAAACAATTTCAAATTTTGAATTTTAATTTTATCTTTTTTGTTTACAACTCTGACCGGTCCTATATCTGTCATGAGTGTCCACCACTTGTCTCCAACGCTCGGGAAAATTCTTGATGCTCCATACCCAAAACCCAACAAATTTTGCCGCAACTCCAGAAATATCAGGCTCATTTCGGATTATATTGATTCGCATTGTCGTTAAAGAAATAAATATTCTCGAGGTAAAGTAAGGTATGTAAAGCGCTATTGAAAGTGAAACACGCTGTAGCGGTGAACGGCATGCCTATTGAAGCTATTGCAGATAGTGTTGGTCTTTGACACGAATCCATAGTTATGGAGACATTTGTACTAGACAGTGACTCGGAGTATGGATTTACTAGTGGTCGAGGTTTTTTGAATTTTCTTGGATAACTACTGACTGCAGCACTTATATCCACCTCGTGGATTGAAGCCTTGAGAATGCTCTACCATTTGTTAGTCATAAATGTTACCTATGAATTTTTCAGAAAAAAAGAAAATTTTAGAAAGAGTGTTGCAGAACTTTCTTCTCCAGTCTAGTACCTTTCGGCAAAAAGAGCAAGAGCAAAAATCCTCGACGTGGCCATTTTATGAATGGTGGACGTATTCAGCAGTTTCAGTAACCGTTTGATAGAGAGAATCTTCTAGTTTTGTCTGCCGTATTAACTTTTCAGATTTGACAAAAATGAAGCTAATCACGGCTTCATTAATCTAAATTTGTTATTTCTTATAAATTTTTGTAATTTCAACACTGACCAAAGCTCTGTACAAATTTCACAAATCTGCTTTCAGATTGAAAATTTGTTGTATTTGATTATAACATTCTTTATAAAAATTGAACCTAACTTCTACTGAAATTTGAACACATCATTGTTCAAATTTCAATAGTAGATAGGTTGCTCCAAGGCCAGCGCAAAAGATCAATCAACACACAGCTGGCTAAGGCGATTACAAGGCTTCTTTCTACTGACAAAGGGGTAGTGTAAATTGAGAACCATGCTCTCTGTAGCACTAAAATGTGGTAATTTTTTGGTGCCTCACGAAGGAAATAAGTAAAGTAGAGATGTTGTCATAGTATTCCATTTTTAGTGGTTTGTCGTTTTTTGCTGCTATTATCGTTTCTTCGTTTGGTAGTCTCATTAATAATGATCATTCTTTGACTTTCCTTTTTTTGTACTTCTTAAACGATTTTTTGGTGGACGGTGGGGTAGCAGGGCTTTTTTATGAACAGTTTTGGGGGAGAATTAAACAACCTTTTCATAGTTCGGCTTTTGAAGAGGGTCGTTTCATGGACTTCGGCCTCTGGGGAGGGAGGGGTCGTACGAAATTTGTCCTCGACAGTTCGCCTGACCCTGCCACATGGTATTCTTAGGACATTACCCTCCCAGTGAAAAATTGAGGCAGCAAGGGAGTTAGTGCTAACCTTAATTTTTGTGTTATCTGAATGTGTTTTTATTTCAAATGGGGCTTAGATGAGGTGCATGCAGGCTTCACCGCAGCATCGTCATCTCAATAGATCTTGTTCCACTGGGTTGGTCCTCCGTCAACCGCCGGGGAACCAACCTAGTGAAAGCGCTTTATATATAGTAGGGATAAGTGTTTCTGTGCGTGTAACACAAAATTTATAGCGCGCTTCTGCAACAGTGGAGCGCTGTAATTTAAGTATGCAGTAGGGGTGGTAGGGTAGAATATTTGTTGGATGGGGAACGATACACCTTGATAAGCGACTGATATGTGGCGCAGGAGCGTAAACTTCATGGGACTCACAGCGTGTGGCCCCATAGCAATGAGGGGTTGCCCTCATTGCTATGGGGCCACGCGCTGTTTACTAGATGTTGTTCAGGGTGGTACGGGACACATTTGGTGAGTAAAAAGGAGATGACAATGATAAGGATTAGCAAGAGCGCTTGATTTGAGAATTAAGGGGTGTGGGGCACCATGTTTACTAGATACTAATACGGGTAATGATCATCGGTTCTAGAGAGATAGGCTTGTATAGTGTGAGCACCTGAAAGAATTATCCTACTATATATAATTCGCTAAGTATGTCTGTCTGTGTGGGTGTGTGTGTCTGTCTGTACGTACGTCCGTCTGTCACGAAATTCATAGCGCGCTTCGCTGCAGGCATGGAACGCTGTATTTTGAGTATGGTGTAGGGGGTGGGACGGCAACATATTTGGTGGGGTTTATAAAGTGATACCGACTGATAAGATCTGATAAGAGGCGCCAAAACGCCAATTTCATGATATTCATAGCGCGCGTCCCAGCAGCAGTGGGGCGTTGGTTCCAAGAAGTGATGTACAGGGTGGGACGGGAACATGTCGGTGGGGTACAGGAGGTGATAAGGGCCGATAATCACGTGGGAACATATGGATCGCTTAAAACCGTGGTTCTAGATAACGCATTTCACTTCAGAATCATCTCATTGCGTTGTTGTCATCAACATAAAATACCGTTCGACCGCTATATTCCCAAAATCCCTAAGAATGTATGATGGATGTTTAGCGATATACGATATTGGGTATTTCTATTGCAAAATCATTGGCATCAATATTATTCGACCGCTAAATCATCCTGACATCCAATGCATGGTGGCTGTTTACAGACACCACTGTAGCTCCGCACTCCACCGCGCGTATCAGACGGTTGGTTAAAAATGGGCATTCTGTAGAAGGCCAGCTAACGCACGAAGAAAGTTATTGTTTAGCGGCAGAACCTAACGCTCCTCCGGCTGGCCAGCTCTACGGAGCCCTTCCGTTGTCATGAACGACGGTAGTGTGCGGAGAAATAAAGGATAAAGCATTTGCCGTTGATCAATCCCTTTTGGGATGCGGCACGCATTCTACTTCCATTTGTACATTCGTAGTGGCGTTTGAATGCGATGTGGCCTATACAATGACTTGCGGGGGCCAGCCGATGTACAAGTCAGTTTTTATCCTCCCAGACAAGTCTGGTACCAATTAACCGACCCCGGAGGGATGGAAGGCTTGGTTGGCCCGGGCGACTCCAGGATTTGATCCCCGGACCGCTCGCGTGGTAAGCGTGCCACTTGCCACTACACCACTTCCGCCCCAGCCAGCTCGTAAGCACTTCGTATCCACAAAATTACACAAGCATTGGTGTTTCTGCCATGAAAAGTATTCAACCGCTCAACTTTTTAAGATCAGGTTGTTCACGCTAATGGCTAATTACAACAAACGCAAGTAATCGTATTAGCTATCCGAAGCATATTCGACCGCTAGGTCACGTTAGCTTCCCAAAAATATCAGATATTCATGGGATTGAGAGGTACGGTGAATGTTGTTTTTTCACCAGAACTGTAAGATGAAACTTCCGACAGCGACGGTTAGATTCATAGAAACAGCATGTACCTAATTAAGGCCGTTGGTTACACAGTCTGTACTAAAGTCATTTGCGGCATGCGCACGGTAGCAAGCCAAACTGGTTTGATTTTTTAGCATGCACTCAAACTACTGACCGCTTTATTGCAGGAGAACATTTTGAGCTAACAAATTTTATAGGAAAGATTCAAAATGTCTATACTATTTCAGAATTCTCCTCATATCCTTTGACCATACACACTAGAACACAAGAGCTTTAGTAGATTCGGGAAAAGTTAAAGTTAGCGACCGTTTTCGATACTGGAGAAGAACTGTTCCTTGGAACATGCGACAGCAGAGGCGTTGGCGGTGTGGGTGTCCTCGTCAACACGCACTTGGCCATAAACATCGATTCGTACGAAAGCCTTACGACCCGAATCGGACGTTTGAGATTGAGAAGATGTGGTTCAACTCCTGCTTTGACAATCTTCGTCGCCTACGCACCAACATCCAGCTACGACGAGAGGAACGAACGCATTTTATATGGAATTGGAGAAGTTCTACAGGGAAGATCATACCTTCTTCAAGGTCATCGTCGGCGACTTCAACGCTAAGATTGGCCCTGAAGAAGGAGCAGAAAAACTTCACATCGGTACTTACGGAATGGAACGGAATGAGCAGGGCGGAGAATGTCGGAGCTTTATCATGTCAACTAACACGTCCGACTTGAGAGTTCCGATGACCTGATGGACAGTTCCATAATGAGGGAACCATATCTGCGAACCATATTCAAGTATGGGAACAACATATGCTTTGTAGAGTTTCAAAAAGATTGAAACATCATTGTGCCGAATGTTTCTAAAGATTGCAAAATAAGGTCATGTATGCTTTACGAACAATAACATCAATGTGATGCGAAAAATTTAAATCAGAATTTATGAGGAACCCTAGGTCACGAACTTCATAGGAACTAGCGAGAGTGTAATATCGTCAATTGTATATGGTGTGATTCTGGCTCTTCCTAGGTGAAGGACCGACGTTTTCGCAAAATTTATAGGTATTCCCCAATCCATAGCCCACTTCATCATGTTGCGAATGGAGTGAGTTAAGGCTTGGTATACACAGTCATAATTTTGCTCATTGTAACTTCCGCATATTTTAAAGGCAAAGTTCGGGCTCAGACTCACTTAATGAGCCTTTACGGTGGCTAGAAGCGCTAGGCACGCAAGTGTATGGGTCGCGTCACTTCCCTACTTCGAAAACCGTTATTTAGACGCTAGGCTCTAAGAACTTTGACACGCTCCACCTGCTGCGACACGCTCCGCCCACCGCTCGATATCTTGACTGCGTCGGAATGTTGATCTGCTATGCTCTCTCTACTTAGACTTCTCTAGCGCTCTCCGCGCTCACATTATCTCTCATCTCCCTGCCGGCCTTTTGAACTTCTCCGCACCGTAGAGGAAATGGCTCGTATTTCCTAAGCATTTCACGATTTCTTTTTCTCTTTTCTGCACTGGCGGTCCACTACCTACCCCTACTTTCACATTTGAGTGGAATTAACTCATAATTCAATCCTGAATCTTGCCTTTAAATGTCATCGAATTTGAATCGAAGGTTTTGCCTGACCGACGTCGCTGTTGTTCCAAAGTTCTACACGGGATCGGACCATCGTCTCCTCCGCGCAAGATTCCACTTCTCGATGCGTGTTGAGAGAGCAGCAAAGTTCAGGAAGCGAAGTCCCTAGGACAGTCATCAACGGGACCACTTCACAGCTGCAGGCGAACACCAACTCATGTCCGAGCTTGCGAAGCTATGCAGAGAGGCGATAAAGGAAGATCTCAAGGAGCGAAGAGCAGCAGTATTAGCTGAAGCAGCAGAGGCTGGGAGGAGCATCCGCAATGCCCGCCGAAGCTTTGCCAGCTACAAGACCAAGATGACCTGCCTCCGACGTCCGGATGGAACAGTTCACTGCATCCCGAAGGGCAATGGAGAAAGTCATCCACGACTTCTACTCGGATCTCTTCGATAGCCATGTCCATCTGCCCACTTATCAACTGCAACAGGATGGATACGTCGTCCCCTCAGTCTCTCTTCCGAAGTCCGACACGCCATCAAGTCGGTGAAGAATCGTACAGCACCCGGTCTCGACAGGGTCAAACCGGAACATCCTGCCATGAGCTCACCCGCTACATTATATAATAACCAGTTTTGCTCCGCCCGCTATCGCGCGCATCACACGGCAGGCTTTAGTGAAACTGAAAGACCCATGGAATATCAGCATGAGGTACTCCATTAGCCACCTCACTATTGAATGTGTTAGACCTTTCCCAGTTTCGCTGAAGTCCATCGAGAATACGCGTGATAACGTCTGGAGCTGAACTGGCATATTTATCTCACAACTGTAAACATCCAGCATTCTTCTTGAATTCAGATAATTTAGCGGTGAATAGGATTGCTGTCAGTCTCAAAATGAAAATGAAATATGCCTATTTACATAAGTGAAGAGCTAAAGCTTATCATATATTTACATTCACCATTATTTAGAACCCCGAAGGATTAGCGGTTTAATGAGTTTGGGCTTTCTTGATAGAAATGAAAGTTATCATTTGCTGAAGACTTGATTGAGTTTATGCAATAGACTGCTATTAAGTAAGCTGGTCATACAATGATACAGTGTGCACGTACCACTACAAATAGAATTTGTAAGTAGGGACGCTCTAGTGTCAGCGCAAGCTACATAACCAAATCGACGACTTTTGCATTCTGACGCCCCTTATCCAGCCCCTTAATCCAATTGTAACCACTTTCTATCACCCATCAACAATGTCCCGTCCTACCCCTTATCACTTGCAAGTAGGGACGCTCTAGTGCCAGCCCAAGCTGGGTAACGGAATCGACGATTTTTGCGTTCTGACGCCCCTTATCAGCCCCTTAT
>MU910129.1:0-12799 GCA_036418205.1 Ostertagia ostertagi | reverse complement strand
CTAGTTGAGAGACAGGCGGACCCTCTTAAGGGTGCGGACCAACACATAATTCGCGTAAGGATATGTACCTGGCGATCTAACATAGCCTTCCCTTGTCGCTGTTGGCGCGGAACGCCCACCGACTATCTAATCGCTCGCCGCAGGTCTATTACGATAGCAGAGAGTGTAGGAGAGGGCACAACGTGCATTAATCGCGATCCAAACGCGGAAATCATAGACAAGGAAGGGGTCCCCTTTCTCGTGTTCTGGACGTATCGCATGTTTTCTTCTTCATCCTGCTTCACTAGCCATCTCTACCCTTATTTTCAATGAACTACCTTCTCATCTTGAAATCGACGTTTAATTAAGGATTATTTTAAACTCCTACCTAATTGACAGATACATGCCAGCACCAGGAACAGGAAAATAAGACGTGTGTGCGGTATCTCAACCGTTTTACATCCTTTGTGCACAATTGTGTAAATTAGTGGACCTATGCAGGCAATCTGAAAGATGAAGAATTTTTCACATGGAAATAATGCAAACATAGAGAAAATCGAATCCAACATATGTATGATGAGCTGTC
Source organism: Ostertagia ostertagi (assembly GCA_036418205.1). Classification (NCBI taxonomy): domain Eukaryota; kingdom Metazoa; phylum Nematoda; class Chromadorea; order Rhabditida; family Trichostrongylidae; genus Ostertagia; species Ostertagia ostertagi. The sequence goes on along the minus strand of MU910129.1, from coordinate 12,234 downwards.
AGATTGATTAGTCTCTTTTTGGAGTGCGCCACGCATCCGAGTTTCCCTCAAGCGACCGAATGTGATTTACTGGATATGACGATTTGCGGGACCCAATCAAGTAAAAAGGAAGTGTATTATCTATTCACACTAGTAAAGTACACTGCGTTTTATAATTATAGGTCCACCCTAAATTTTTGCTAAATCTAACTAGCTGTGCATTTATTTGGAAATGCTGCTATCACCATAGATTCCTCATCACGGAAAACCTTCATAGTGTTTTTCTGACAAAATTCCCCCCTCAAGTAACCCAATTAACTTTTTCAGAACGAATTTTCACCGTTTCATGAATATCGGGCCACTCATAAAAAGTTTCCATTTCTCACGATCCGTGAAGGGAAATCAGGGAAGCGGGGATATGTGAGCTCAGTCGACATCGAGTTTACCATACCTCGTGTTACTCGCCTCTCTTCCCAGTAACAAGCTCAAGCCAGAGCACTTACTGAAGCCGGATAGCCTGAGATGTAGAATTCCCTCCCATATCGGCCGACTCATACTCATGAATCTTGGGCACGTTCACATCACTCCCTCCCTTACGACCACCACTAAAATGCAGACGATACCTTTGGGTCTTCGGCAAGACAAAAACGCATCCACTTGAAGCGCACCTCGCGCGATTGAACCACTGAACCTATCTTCGGTGGGCAGAACAGTAGGGCCGTTGCAAAATCCACGGCGATGAATTGTTCACACAGCTCGGAAGTGCACGATAAGGGGGGGGGGTCGACAGTATACCTCGCTTATGCTTGAGGTAAGTGATTCTAAATGGCCCTCTTAAAGCTCGCTATGCAAGGACCGTGTATGCCCTTTTATACGGCCTGCTCTCTTGTGGATTCTAGCTCTCGCTTCTGCTTTGTGTCTCTCCGTTGTCCCAACCCTCTCCCCTGTTCAAAAAGAAAGAGGCCCTGCACGTTCGGCGTTTCCATAGTTTATTTTTTATTTTCCATAGTACCTTCACCTCTGGTCACACGTTTTCAAGTGAATAATCACAATTTTGGTAGCGAAGTGCCACTCTTAATCATTCTTTTCGTGAGTTTCCTTCTACATCTAAGGCAGCGTTTAGAGCTAGCGATCATACATGCGATTAGGCGATTAGGCGATTAGTTTACTGGAAAAGGATACGTATCGATTGGGCGATTAGGCGAGACGGCAAGTAGACGGTTAGGCGAGCTGACGATTCGGTGATCGCTCAGTGGGCGGAACAGCCAATCTATACGCACCCTTTTCGTAACGCCTACTCGCCTACCCGCCTGAGCGCTTACTCGCCTAATCGTCTGATCGATGCGTACTTATTCTTGCAGAAGCAAAAAACAATATTGCCGGACATTTCAACTGATTTTCTTCCAAGCACTGAAAACAAATTGAGCGAACCCTCTCCGTGATTCACCTGTACAACAACTGAAAGATAACTCGGTAAGCTCCATCCTTCAGGCAACTCTGAGGTGAACAGCGAGAGCTGCATCCATACTGAATTTGTTCCTATCCATGTGCACGAGCCAAACGCTACCACCAAAGCATAGATGATTTTGGAAATTACCATGTGCCTGGAAAAATTGAGTCATTATTGTTACTAGGAGTAAAAAAATCGAATTCATGTGAATATGGATTTCTTCGAGAAATTCCAACCACAGAAGAAAGATGCAAGAGGTTTTGAAGCAGTATATTCAGAATGTGCAAAGAAAAATCAAAAGTGGAGCAGAACGAAAATTCAGTGGATGATGTGCATGGTCGACCTCAGGGCCAACTGTTTCACTTTTGTCGGGGGTCGTGAAAGCATTCGAAAATATGTATGTGATCACTGCAAAAGGGACCAGCTGTATAGGTAATATATTTATTTTCATTAAATTATTTGATTCATTGGTTTAATTTAATTATTAATTATCATTTTTGATTTTTTAATTAATTTTTTGACTTGTATTTGATGTTAGTTATTATTAACGATTAATTATTATTTACTATTATTATAATTATTATTCAAGGTAAAAAATTTTTAATATAATTTTACATTATTTTAATTTGTTCAGTTCTATAGCGTGGTGTCGAGGCAATTGGCACCATTATCACAGTTCGGGGGATCAAATTCTTTAACGTATGCAGGCCCAATCCAAATGTCTTCTATCCTTGTCTTGGTTCGGCTTAACTAGCATTACAGCATATATGGCCACAACCGTAACCCTTAGGATTTCAAGAAAATTCAACAATCCCCCTCCCCCTCCCCCTCCAACCTCCCCATTCTCTGCAGGGATGAAGCTGCACCTCTATAGCAATCCAAATTGCGAAAATTTCGTAAAAATACTATAGAAGCACAAAGTATACAAAAAGAAATAGTGAAAAATGAAAAAAAATGATGCTAGAGACTTGGTCTTTTCTCTTCTGACGAAGATGCACTTCGATCCCAGCAAATGTGACCCTCCCCATCAACCTCTCCCAGAAAGTCAAGCACGCTCATGCCTCCTGTTGAGTTTTCATGACCCAGTACACAACCCCTGCGGCTCGCAGTCAATCTCTCTCCTTGGTAAATGGAAGCACCAGTTATTCCCACTGCAATTTGTGCCGTGGTTTTTAATAATGCTGATCGATTTAAAAAACGAACGGGCCATAGCGAAATGGTAGCTCTAGCTACGGTACCTTAGTGCCGACAACTGAAGTGTTTACCAGGAAGAGTTTTACCACGTCTGGAGCACGCAGCAGCAGAGAAGCGAAAGGCCTTTTGCAACGATAAGAGAAGAAGCTTCAAGTGTCTAGAGACCTTAGGGGATTTTATATATGAGGCGAAGGGGTCACGTCTCTTAGAATATAATAGGAATTATTAACGCAATCCTCTTATCTTCTCAGTGTCTGAGTATATTAATAAAAGAATGTCTCAAGTGTCTGAAATTCGAATAGGATTTTAAGTGAGTGATGGAAGGTCGGATGTCTAAGAATATAAGAGGATTCCATATCAGAGAATAATGTGCCAGTGTCTAAAAATTTAAGAAGATTCCATGCACAGAGTGGCTGCAAAGTATGGTCTGCAAAATTCACGTATAACGTGATTCTCTGAAAATTTCACTTTGAAGTGTATTGCATAAACACACCTTGAATGAAGTGTGCAAATTATGCACTTCTGCATAGTCGAGGTAAGCAAACCAGCCCTTTTGGCGTTTCGGCTGGGACCGTATGCTGAATGTTGGGGAGGGGATGGGGTCCCCAACGGTCGACGGTTTACTTCAACTCGGTTGGTACGATAGGAGAGTACTGACGCAAGTGGTGCAGCTGGTCCAGCAGCTCCGCCAAAAGAAGGGCTGGATTGCTCACCGCAGGCTGAGCCTGCCGAGAGAGACGGACTGCGACTCCTTTGCAGGCCATCCTCTCTTCATAGGCTTAGTTTTTGAGGCGGGTAAACAAGTCAGCACTGTTTTGCGTGACTGCAAATTTGAGGCGGTTAAGGCATCGATCTGAAGTAGTAGTGGCAGTCGACCGTAGCGGACGCCTCCCCTCCCCAACATTCAGCATACGGCCCCAGCAGAAACGCCAGAAGGGCTGGTTTGCTTACTTCTGCATAGTCGGGAGTGCTCTAGCGTTGCACCAGCGCCACATCCATGAAGACAAAAGATATGGTTCCGTTTCACTCTTCTGACCTGGACTTGCCGAGCGGAGACGACTACTGCGTTTGGAGTGCCTATAGCAGAAGGGCAGCTCCGATACCAAGGAGTATTTCTTCCTCGGCAATTCGCAGCACTGAAGATTTCAAAGCAGTGCTCCACAAAAATGGCAGAAAATTTATGACAGGTACGTGTGTCCCACCGTGTGAGCGTTCACGCAAGATATCAAGGATTTGTGCTCTGGCAGTAGAAGTTTATTTGGGTAAATACTTCGATGGTTTTTCTGAATATGTTCCTTACCAACTGACAAAATTTTCGAGCATAAGAAAAGAAGGTGTCAGTTTTCTAAAAATCTGAGAGGATTGTAAATCACAGAAAAAGGTGTCAGCTGTCAAAAAATTAAAGAGGATTTTGTTATCATTCACGCGTGCTTAACTCATAATCTGCTCACAAAACAAAAGACTTTGATAAGGAAAGTACAGGAGAGCACACTGGAGTCAGCAATTTCGATAAAGCGAGGATTGATTACGAAAACCGTATTTGCTAACGTCATTCCTTGAGTGGAATGAGTAGATATTCGCTTAAGTTCACTACTAAATTCGCTAATATATTTACCATTTCCCTGCACGGTGTATTTATTGAGAAAATGCTCGCGAATGTTTAAAACAAAAAAAAAATAAATTTCTCATCGTTGATCAAAATTCCTTGTGGAAAACGGCGTGCATTCCACTTCCATTATTTATACATTCGTATTGGCATTTGAATGCAATTTGGCCTTCTACATTGCCCTAATTTCCGGTAGATAAGCCCGCGCCGATATCACGTAAAAACACCCTCCGCTCGTGCAGTGTAACTTTGTACACCTTAGAAACCACCGCAAATTTGCCTATAGAGGTAAGTCGATGCCCTGATTACGAAAATGACTTTCATTTTCAGCGGTGGCGCCATCTGGCGCCAGTTGGCGCCACCTTGTCACGACACTTGTTTTCACCAAATTCGGTGTAAAGTTCCGTATAGGGTTATTTGGTGTCCTGATTACGAATATGACATTCATTTTTGGCGCTGGCGGTTATTTGGCCGCCCTATTTCTGCTCGTCTGCGGCGCTCTCCAACCGAGAAATATGCGTTAACAACGTTAATGCCAAAAACGAATGTCATATTCGTAATCAGGGTCCCAAATAACCCTATACTGAAGTTTACACCGATTTTGGTGAAAACAAGGGTCGTGACAAGGTGACGCCAGATGGCGCCACCGCTGAAAATGAATGTCGTTTTCGTAATCAGCATATCGAAGTACCTCTATAGGCAAGTTTACGGTTGTCTAGAGTACGCAAGTACACTGCACTAGCCCGGAGGTGTTTTAGTTAGGTTTGTTCATAAGTTCGTGAGAGTTTGGAAGTTATGTTTGAGCCCGCTGTTTTCAAGCACATGGCCAAATTGAATTTATATTAGGTACCGGATATCTTAGTGTCGTTTTTTCACCGCGAGTTTCGGACCACCAATATTTTAATTCAAAATCCAGTGAGTGAAACGGCATATCCATCGAATGACTCATTAGCCCTTTCCCATTTACCAGTATGAGTGAAAACCTCGTACGATTAAAGCTAGGAATTTTTTGAGTCGAAAAAGAGAGGTAGGTCGAATTTGACATCATCTGACAAATCATCCCTCTCACTTGCTAAAAGTTGGGCCTGGACAAAATATGTATACATTAGTTAGAGTAGGGTCTGCACTGTTTGGTGGAAAATTTATTACTTACCAGCTCAACTGGACAATTTTTCCCGGAGTCTTTTTTGCCACATGGGGTCAAAAACGCACCCTTTTTGAGCACACGTGAGTAGCAGATGAGCACATTTATTAGAATTTCTTGGTCAATCAACTTCGTTAGAGCGTCTGTGCACCATCGATCAGTAACTGCTAGGGTGTCCTACCATTCCAGCACAAGACTGGTGCAGCCCCGTTTTGACTGATTTAGCTAGGACCACCTTTTTGGCGACGGTTGCGGGCATCCCTTCAAAGACTTTACTGTCTTTTAAGAAAACTGTGAAAAACCGATGAGCATTTTAAATGGTAGTATTCCCTCCATCAAATGCAATGCTGGTTTGGTGGGCGGAGGTTACAGCTCTCAGCAAGAATTTTGATGCATTTGGTACACACATGCGAATTTGCACACTGGACCCAGGAATTTTCAGAAGAAAGTATAAAAATTGGGGGAAAGTTAAATTGTGAACCAACAATAGAAGACGGTAAGCAACATATTTCGCAATATTAATGAGCAAAAACTGCCTTCTGGGATATTGATTTTCCATAGTAATCGGCCCCAAAACTTCCTGAACTCAGAAAAGCGACACTAAGATATCCGGTACCTAAATATGTACCACTATCAGTGACTTGTTACCAACATCCAACCAAGGAATGGCTATTCAACTCTCAAAAGGCTGGCAGTTATGAGCTGGAAAAGGCAGTGAGGTTGATTTTGAGGTGCTCGTGGGAATTGTATTTTTTGTCGGCACGAAGGCGGCTGAGCAGAAAGGGCAGATGTCTTTCGAAAGAGGATGATTACCGCTGCACGATGAATGTGGTAGGACTTTTCAGCTAAGCTTCGATATTGAGAATCGCTTCATTTTCGAAACGTGTAGTCTCAGGTGTCGTGGAGCGTACACACTTTTTTGAGTTTTGACGGCAGTTGTTGGACTTTCACCGTGAGTCTCTGCCGTTGATCTGCCTACACATGAGTGAATTCATAGCTATAATGATTGACATGCCTTTAGTGGTTTACTCGAGAACGCACCAAAAGAGGTGGAGCACGACCTTGTGGTGAATTTCTTCACTTTTCACCCTCTTCTGTTCGATCCAGTCCCTGAGGATTCTAGGTGTGGTTATCATGAAACCTGAGCTTCTCAACTGCAGTAGTGGCTTTGTTCAACCAGGGCGTACGGGTGGAGTAGGAACCAAATTATGGACGGAGTGCGTGTCGCACTCCTGTCATCGGTGGTCAATTCATGGGGGAATCTTTGGCGAGGCTTCAAGCATATTTCGAAGGAGCGAGAACCTTCACGAATTGTGCATCTGGAACATCAGGATGTGGTGGCCACAAAGCAGGGAGCCCCGTGTGGAGTGGCTCCCAGGAAAGAGTACAGGCTCTCCAAATCCGACACTGATGACCTCTCTGAACGAGGGTTTGTCTACCAGCTGTAGTCTCCCAAGCAGAGAAGATCCAGCTATTCTGATACCTCACTGTTGGTGAGGGCAAGGAGATGTATCGCGATGCAGACGCCGCTTTTGGCTTCAATCGGTTTGTGGCTCAGTAGAGCTGCTTACGTCAGAGCGCGAAAAACATAGCTCTTCTCTCTTTCCACTTTGAGCTCGAAGAAGGCGACGATGGTGGGTAAGATTCGGGTATAATTTACTACACGGTGTGCCCTATCTACAGCCTACGTGAACATATTTAGAATTTGTTGAAGGAGCTTGTGGCATGAGATCCAATAAATACGCACGAACTTTCGAGACAACCTAATATACATTTGTACTCGCGCCGCGGCTTATCTACCCGAAATTGGAGTACTTGCCGGCCAGCAGATGTGCAAGTTATGTATTGAGTATTCTCATACAAGTCTGAGGGCAGGTAGTCAACCTCTAGGAACAATGAAAGGTCGATATACCCGCACGACGCATGAACGGGCATCTAATTCCCGGATGGTCGCATTGTAAGCAGCGCCACTTGCCACTGCACTACCCTCCGCTTGTTAAAAGACACGTACTCCCATTAATTGAAGGGTGATTGAGGTTTAAGAACACATTTTGGCTAAAGGTGTGTATGCTATAAAAATGCGTATAGATAAAGTTGTACACCTATTGAGAACCAACCGGATCAAGCGTGCACATTGCCCAAAATGAAAGCAACATCACCAACATTTGCAAGCGGTATTTCACTAGAAACAATTGAACGAATTTGAAAGCAATGTTAAGTATTGACGTATCAGCGCGAAAGAGTCGTTGTTGTTAAAAGAGTTCATAGTTCGCGATAGCGTACGCGATTAAAGGATCAGGCGAGCAAGTGAGCACACCAGAAAAAAGATACGATTCTTCTCGTTTGCTTCGGCCACTGAGCGGTCGCCTAATCGTCCACTCGCCTACTTGCTCACTCGCCTGCGCCTACTCCATGTCCGTTTCCCTTATTGCCTAATCACCTAATCGTCTCGTCGCATACGCGATCACGAACTATGAACGCTACATCACAAGCACTTTTGTTACTTTCGATGCTTAGGCCGCGTTCATACTTCGCGACTTTAGGGTAGCAGACGAAGGGGTTCTAGGGTAGTAGTGGAGAAGGATATTGTGTTGGAAAGACTAAATACGTATTGATTATCACTGCATAGTAGCGCGAATCGATCAATACGTATCCAATCTTGTCAGCGCACTATCCTCATTTGCTACTATCCGGCAATATATATCCTATTCATTGTTGCGTACTACCTCAATCTCCTGAGTCGCGAATTATGAACCCGGCCTTCGTTGAAGAGCATCAGAAACTTCGTTGTAATAACTTTGTACTCGTTTATTTATTAGCCATTTCCCTCCACAAAAAGGTCAGCAGCTCGCCAAGAGGAACTTGTTTGACAAGTGCAACACAAGTATCTGGTGAACATATTAATATATCGTGCTGCCCATACGTCAATGATCTTGTGTGAAAGTACAGCTTAATGCACTACAATTTTATTATATGTTTACAAGGTCCAAAAAAATCTGGGATTTTGAGCCTTTCAGGCTTTTAAAAATCGAGTTTTGAAAAGGAAACATTTACAATACCATAAGTTGTGTAAGGAAATTCGCGCCATCACAAAGATATACCCTCGCCTTCAAATGACCAGAAATTGTGCAATTGCAGAAATTGACGTGGCATTAACGTGGCATCGATTCAAGAACATCTTTGAGCACACGTGATGTCACCTTTTCATCGAGAATTTAGCCACGTGTGCCAACCACGCTTAATGCCACGTCAATTTCTGCAATTGCACAATTTCTGGTCATTTGAAGGCGAGGGTATATAAAACAAGGGAGCTCATTTGCAAGGGGTCACATGCGACTACGGCTCCTTTCTGTTGAACGGCTGTTGGCCGAGTATCAGATCTAGAGCAGTGAGTATCAATTGGACTTCTGCCGAAATCTTGAGATCAATAATGACAAAGAAATATCCATATTGCTGCGGCGTCCTAGTCGAGGCGATACGTGGCGTATCAAAAAGATGCAGCGTGGACCACGTCTATTCTTTCAGTTGCAGTCATAACACTATGGAGAACAAAAAAGGATTTTTAGCTCTATTTACAGCAGTGTGGTACAGCAACACTCAATAATTCTAAGAAATATTGTTTGTAACCAAAAGTGAACCGCGAGAATCCACAGACGATTTGCCGCTGAGAAATAAGGTGCCAGCCTTTCGCAAAAGGAATGGTAAATAATCAACCAGGCACAATAACATAAATATTAAAAATATAATACAATGATGAAATGACGAATGACGGAGCTGTGAAGCAAATATTAATACAGCGGCTTAATAGTTTTTTCCTGATAGTAATGCATGAGTAATAATTAGTACAAAAACCCCATAATACATTACATTCGCAAAAACTAATTGAAATTAAAAGAGCAAATAAAATATTCGAAAACCACAGCTGATGAATGAATACAAGTTAAATTTGTGCAGTTTTGCGTAGTTCCTCAGACAAACAAAAACAGAAGGCGACTGGCGATAAACAAAACTGGTGGGACGCAGCATGGCACGGAACTGGCTCGCTCTGATAAAAGTCTGCCCATGGCTGTGACGTCACTGCCATAGAATCGGCAATTCCACGGCAGTGACGTCGTTTCACCCTCTTTTTTATATTATTTGCTCTCGAAACCGCAGAAACCATTTATTATTCGACATTTGTCGAAGTTTTGGACAATACTCTTAGCTTATCGCTAGAAGACTCGGTGGTTTTTCTGAAAGGAAATAGTGAGAATGGGAAAAACATTGAACTCTGAAGTACTGTCTGAGGGGGAAGAACAGAGAAGAGTTCAACATTTGTTTGGAAGGAATGCGTGCTACTCAACAAGAGGGTCGCAAAATCGCCAAAAATAGAACGAGAACAGAGAAGTCAGTCGATGCGCTCGCTGAATTTTCCGAATTCTAGGCTACTAAGCTCACTCGGTAAGAGAGAAGTTGTTATGAAAGATACTGTCCATGATTCATCCTACTGCAAGTCATTTCCGATGTAGATGAGTTTGGAGTGGAGGGGGACGACCAGGCGACGGCGTCGTCTTCCGTGCGCGATGGCACTATTGAGGAAGGTCCTTCAGGAAATGCCTGCTTTCTGGAAGCGCTTTTGACATGATGTAGGGGTGCAGGCATGGAACACAGTACTGCAGTTCATATTTTTCCTGTTGACCCTCTGAATACCAAAAAAGGGGTTGATGAAGTGGTCCGTGGTTCGAATCCTGCGGTGACAATTTTTTGCATTTTGTGTTGGCGTTTCAAAACTTGCGAAAATTAGCGTCAGCGTAAACGAAGTCTATGCGCGTAACTATAATTAGGACCATCAGGCAACCTTCACGCGTAGAGTTGGCTGAAGAAATGGTGGAGAAAGTTATGAATGGCAACTTTTAAGAAATTTTTCTTCGCTCCTTTTTTGGTATTCAGAGTGTTGCTCAGGAAAAATGAACCACAGTTCTGTGCTCCGTGCACGTACCTCTATATCATGCGAGAAACCGTTTTGATGAGACGAGCGTTTCCTGGAAGACCTCCCTGGTAAGCCTGAGCCCAGAAGGAGTCTCAAATGTGTCGGAACTGGGGGATTCTGTGGAATCTCAAATCACATTATCAGCCCACTCCTTCCTAGGCGCAGACTTACAAGGGAGGTCGTTCAGGGTGTGCCAAGCTTTTTCAAAATGGTTTCTTACACCAAAACGGCCTGCATGTGGTGTCACACCTTTTTCACCAGTTTTTTAATCAAAGTCTATTTGTAAGGGTTACTGACGGTCCTAATCATGAATATACTCATTTTGCGCGAATTTTGGAAACGTCAACTCGAAATGCAAAAATTTGTCACCACGAGGAATCGAACTAGGGACCCCCTTTTCTGGTATTCAGAGGGCCGTTCAGGAAAAATGAACCATGGTTCTGTGGTCCCGCATGTGCCCCAATGTCATGCAAGAAACCATTTTGAAAAAGCTTGGCACACCCTGAACGACCTTCCTTGTTAGTAGACTAGTGCCACAACGCTTGAGGGACCATACCTCCCCCCCCCTAATTCACTAGGCACTTGTCTAAGTCACCGGGACAGGAGAGGCATCGAGGAGAATTTTGAATTACGACCCCCCCCTCCTATGGCTAAGTTCAAAACGGCTTTCCTCACAGCCGAAGTATGAAAAAGATATTTAACCCTTCCCGAAAACCTTTGATTGAGAAAATCCCGCCACTGACCCCCACCATACTGAAAGTCATTCAGCATGAAGGAAAAGACAAAGAAAAATCATCAACAACGAACCCTACCCACAAATGGAACACGAAACGACGAACTAGTCATAGAAGATAGCATAATATGACTGCATCTCTTCTCCCTTTACCTTTGGGAGGCTTGGACCTAGCACAACACAGAGTGTGCCTCTCAAAATCCACCTTTTGGTTGACAAAAGCCTTGTAACCGCCTTAACCAGCTGTGTGTTGACTGGATCTTTGGCGTTGACCGTGGAGCAGCTTATTACTATTGAAATTTGAACAAATATTCAAATGATTATAACTTTCTTCAATGTGAACGAATTTTCAATCTGAATTTTCAAAAGCTCTTCGACAAGCTTTTGAAAACTCTTGAAGATATGGAAGTTGACGAGAACTAATTCATTCTGATTAACGAGGAAAATTCGTGATAAGTGCGGTTTTTACCATTCCCAAACCTATGACTTTCTTCATATTCGTCAAATTCAAACGGGTTACACAGCATTGTAAACTAGAAGATTCGCTCAATTAAAACTTTGTTGGGATGTCTTGGTTCAGGACCTAAAAAATGGCTGCGTTGAGGATTTGAGGAGAGCACCGCCAAGTGATTCTCCTTCTGGCGTTTTTCAACGACAACAGCTCCGTGCGGAGACGATTTCGTACGAAAGAAAGCAGATTTAAGAACTACAGGCTTTTTTTCTGATAAGGGTAAAGTAGTTCAGCAAAGTCCAACTTTTACGATATTATGCTTATAAATTTGATGCTGAAAACTGCATTTATTTTTGAGTGGTGGACTCGTCGCCGCCATTTTACACAGCCAATCTCAAAATTCATTTAATTTCCCAGAACGGTGATTTTTTAGAGCCATAGTTGAAGCGCGCGGAACTTACTGAGCCCATGTCGTGACCAGGTGCTGACTGGAGAATGCATCGGCGGTGCGTGCACCCGGACCACGGCAGAACGTGGGAGTTGTCGGTGCCCACACACCCTCGCGGGGTTTACCTGTCGCGCTGAATGCTGCGGTGCCTTGCCACGGGCAGTTAAGGCCTTACCCCTGTAGACCTACGGTTTACGCACTACGACCTTGTACTACTGTTGTGATGAAATAAAGGTGGTTTAACCAACTGCGCACTACAC
>MU910095.1:0-14294 GCA_036418205.1 Ostertagia ostertagi | reverse complement strand
TTATTATTTTAAGGCTTGCGGGCGAAAATTGTCCGAGGAAGATCCAGCTGGAGACGTTGCAGTCAGAGATGATACTGACAAACAGGTATTCGATCATCCCTTATGTGCATAGGTCTAGTTCGACAAGGAATACACTACGTTTCATGAATATAGTACACCCTATCTCTCGCTACTCCAAACGTGCATTTTTGAAAAATGGGTGGTCAGTAATGGATTTCTCGTGACGAGAAACCTCGGCAATGACTTTCTGAAGAAATTTCAATTCCGAGCAACTTAAATATATTCTTCGGAACGAATTTTCACCATTTCACAAACATGACCTTACATCATGTGTTGAGAAATTTCTTTTTGACAAAAGAACCTTCCAAGTTCTTAATAATGGATGTTTCTCCAACAATCATAGGGACCTCGCCGAATGGCAAAAGTAGCTGTTCGAGAACTCTCCGTACTCTACAGAATTAGTAGGACATCAAAGCAAAGGGGTGCCCCATTCATTCGTCGCGCAAGGTAACCCTGTGCCATAAGAGGATCTTCCGCTGAAATTACGTCGCTTCCAAACACAACGGTCAACGGCCCAATCTCTTGGACGTTTTCCACAGCGAATTGGAGACATGGGATTTTGTGACGCTTCCATAATCTTGGTGATGTTCTGCTCGGCTGAGTTACTCTCCAGGTTTTGCTCACGTAAAGCTCCATTTCAGCAAGGTCCTCGTTCGCTCACGCAGCGGCCAAACGTCGCGCGTGGCGACTGGTGCTGCGTTTTTTTTTTGTATTGGTTCTCTTTTAACGGTCCTTGTTTTTATTGGTGCTAAGTTTTTTTTTTTTTTTTTTTTTTTTTTTTTTTTTTTTTTTTTTTTTTTTTTTTTTTTTTTTTTTTTTTTTTTTTTTTTTTTTTTTTTTTTTTTTTTTTTTTTTTTTTTTTTTTTTTTTTTTTTTTTTTTTTTTTTTTTTTTTTTTTTTTTTTTTTTTTTTTTTTTTTTTTTTTTTTTTTTTTTTTTTTTTTTTTTTTTTTTTTTTTTTTTTTGAGGAAACTGTGGTAAGACCAAAGTTTCGGATATCAGTGAGCCAGCAAGAGTCACCTTAAGATCTCCACAGTCATACAAGCCTTAGTGTACAGAGCTTGTACCATGTAAAGGTTGTCCTCTGAACACAATTTGACTTCTTTATTAATCAAATGCCTCGGGCTGCTATCAGAGAGCGGTAATCTGGCTGAATCGGAAAATATTGCGTTGCAAGACTAAGTGGAACGGTGAGGAAGGCACGAACCAGTGTTATGACAGAATAAGTTTGTAAATCATAGCAAGGGACTTTGAAGGGAGCAGGTGGTCATATACCGTGTTTTACGACTGGAAAATTCGCCTAATCCTTCATTCCCCAATGCCTAAGAACCCTAAAATTCTAAGCACGGTCTCGAACGTTCGCATTCGCGGCGCTCGACCGAGTGGCGCGGACGCACCTTCCACCTTTCCATAGACGTAATGAATGTCACGCACCCCTCTTCACTATGCTCTCCGCTAAACGGTTAGTGTCCACGACTAGATCCCGACGAGGGGTTAGCCAGTTGTAGGGCGGGCAGCGCCGTGTGTACGATCTCACTAGAGCGCTGCGGGGCGAATTTCTTTTCCCTGCTTGGCGAACCCGCAAAGTGATAAAACCAATCTTCCTTTCTAGGGGGGTGCCCGCCGGCTAAGCCTCATCGGAATCTAGCCGTGGACACTAGCCGTTTAGCAAAGAGCATAGGCGAAAAGCATGTTGTTCAGGTTGATTACTTTGACACCATGCTAATCGCCCCAATACGGAAATCAAGGGACGGTGAAGGGGGTCCTGCCTCTCCGATTCTATGCCGTTTTTCTTGTTTCTTCATCACTGCATCATGGACATCCTCTTGTGTTACTGTACATAAGGGCTCCGCTTTTATTAGAAAATCGGCTCAGATTTTTGGCCGAGGCATACTCTAATTCTATCTTCGATTTCAGTTTCTTCTTCCAAAATGAATGTAGCCGCTGAATATCTACAAAAATGCTACAAACACGCTTGATTCCTGATCATGTGTTCTAAACGTGCATATGCGCATAAAGATGGGTAATACGTTGCTCTACGTTATAATTACTTTCAATTCAAGACCACAACAGCTCGTTATATGCCCTCATTAGCCGACCAGACGTCAGCTGCTGTGAAAATCCAGGTAAAAACACTTCTAAAGAATGGTATGACATGCTTTGGGATTTAATTTTGCAGGCGTGGTATAGGGGTTGCCGCGAGCGAAAAAGGCCTTCAAGAAACATCTTGAAGAGAGGCGCAATTACATGAACCGCATACCGAGGACAACTCATGCAGCTGAGAGAGCCCCAGTGGACGTGGTGCCGACAAATTGCGTTTGCCCTCTGAGCTCTTCGTCGGTTCATGAAAAGTGGGAGGCAGTTGTTGTCTCTGCATGTTAACACTTACTAGGTTACTGATGATCATCTGACTTTAAGGATTCACGCCGCAGCTTGATTCATGTCTGTTTGATCCGAAAATGTATGTATCGAAAGTGGGCGCATTTATCTTGAGTACGTTCCAATTTTCTATACTTACTTTCTGAAGCAGAGAATAGGAAATTGAAAACAGCTCTTACAGATAGGCTATCAGCATTATCTCCTCATTTATGTGCATATTTGGTAATTGATGCACAAGGGCTGGCAGCCATACTAGACATTTTTGAGCAGAAAACTACTGGCCGCGGTCCTGCCACTGCAGAAATTCTAGTCATACTGCAAGAAGTTTTTCTCCGAATAGTTCAGGTAAGTTACAGTTCATTAAATTCTTGTAGCATGTCGGAGGTCTAGATGATTCTCAGTGTAGCCGAGTTACGTGAACTTCATCGGGCGCTGATGAGAGTTGTCTCTACCGTAGAAGTGCCACAAGCCAGCTGCGAGTAAGGCGTTGCATGCCACACTTTTCCTCTCCTTGCGAAATCAGTTTGGGGAGCTGCGATATGTTATTCACACGTAACGGACGACAGAGGTTTTCGCGTGCGCCACCACGTGGCGCATGCCGCCACACAGAGTAGGAATTCGGTAGGCATATGCGAACAGGGGGTAACGGGCTACAGCATGTTTCTGTGTCCGGTCTTTCGAACGAAGTGGTTTTCGTTGACGACAGCCACGCGACTCGCTTTTTCTATCTGAATATAAGGTGCAAGGGATGAATAGAAGCTACAGGTGACATCTTCGACCATTGCGAAACAACTACCCTGAGCAGAGGAGAGTGGCCATCTTTAGGGGAGGGAGTGTCGGGACATGCGGGCAGGCCATCGGTAAGCCATTCATCAATTAGAAAGAGTTGAAAATGAATACAAAGTGTATATGAAACTTGTTCTGAGAGGTGTTGTACTTAGTTTGAAATTAAGTGCGGTAGCGTAATTAGCGGATTAAGGAAGTAACGGATGGTAGGTCACTTCGCGCTTCCCCAAACTTGCCTGTGGGATGACCTTACTTAATTGCTTGCTTGAATAGCTGACATTTCTGATCAGCTCCAGGACAACAAAACGAAGCAAGTGGAATAATATTTGAGTGAACTACTGTTTTTGAGCCAATTTTTGAGTACTGATGAAACTTTGTTAACTTTGGCGACAATGGCACCCACCGGTGTGTGCCACTCTGTCCATCGTGTGGGACAATGGCACCAAATGTTGGGTGTCACCTTGAAATTTTGTTCTTTGCACATTTGAATTTTTTTTCAATTTTTCTATCTATAAGCAGGTATAATAATGTCTATGTTCAGCAGGATTCATAGAAATGTTCAAGAAGAGCTAACATATGGGAATGTTTTAAAATGTGGCGTTTAGCCCGCCAGCATGCAGGGATTCTTCATGACTGGGTTAGGTATAAAGTACTAATCAAGACTTCTTCGCCCTTCACTGTTTTCAGACACATGGAGAAACTTGGACTGTACCAAGAATTTCTCTATTCACATGAACTACAAGAGTTCTTACCTCCCATCCCTTTGGAATCCGATTTCTCCTTCCAACACTTCCAATTTTTTGCCAGCAATATATCAATGTGAAATTTTAAGACTGCAGCTATATTTTGTGCATTGCAAAGGTGGAAATCTGATAGAAAAACTGCTTTTATAGAAAATTTTGCCCAATGTTGTCTGGCGAGTGTCTGGTGCACCAAGAATCGCGTGGTCCCACGAGCACGTTAGGTGCAAATCGCATTGTCGTCAAAGGGTTGATATCGTACAAATTATTGGAAACAAAACTGAAAGCCAACAAAAAAATGCATGTGATCCCTACTCTATGTGAATATCTATACGAATATTTCAACAACTATATTGCCTTATTAACAACGTAACTAGACATTTTCTCAGCTGTCGTCGCGAACCAGCAACTTAGACCATCACTAAGGAAGAAACACCTTCGTTATAAAGCGCCACGTATAAATACTTTCAAGAATTCTGTTCTTGCAATATTCACAACGATCGCAGTAAGAAATTCTTAACTGAAATTGACTAGTGTTAAACGTGTTCAAACTCATGTGAATTTTTGATTTGCTTCCTTCAATATTTTGTATAACATTGATAAAGTTTCATCAATACTCAAAAATTGGCTCAAAAACAGTAGTTCACTCAAATATTATTCCACTTGCTTCGTTTTGCTTGTTTTGGAGCTGTCCAGAAATGTCAGTATTCAGCGCAAGCAATTAAGTGGGGTCATCCCACAGGCAAGTTTGGGAAATGCGAAGTGACCTGCCGTGCGCTACAGTAATCCGCTAATTACGCTACCGTACCCAGTTTCAAGTATCTCCACTCCTGAAAACATGGTGTACTGGTCGTGCTCAATGGGGTCGTGGACGGACCCCATACCATTACGACGTTTTCTGAAAAGCGGGTTCCGAGGGGGTTTGCATATTCAGAGCTAATGTTTCTAGGAAACTATCCAACGATGAATCGATTCAAGAAATTATGTAAGAGCTTCAGGCTGAAGCAGTTACTGTAGGCCTCCGTGAGCTCGACGACGATGACAGATGACGTCATATTCTGAAGACGGTGAGGCAGTGAAGGAGGGCTTGCGTCTACTAATAGAGGGGCATTTGAGGAATATTTTGCTGAAGAACTTCCGTGCGACGACAATCTGCGACGAAAAAAAAAACGCTAAGTGCGACATAGGCAAAATGTCTTTTTTATTCGTCCCCCTGTATGCTATTTTCATTGCTGATAGTATACAAGGGTATATTTAGATCATTAGAAATATTACAAAAAACAGAAACAATGGTGCGCCACTATGTGGTGCACATCATCCGTTACTTGTGAGGTACGCTGATATGTTTTAGTGCTCACATCCTTCGGTCAGCGCAGAAGTGGATGCTAATATAGGAGATTGTGTGAGAGTTTCACTTCACATATTCCATGCGTTTTACAATAATCCTGTGATCGTGCACGGCTTTGGACGTGCAATATTGGCACTATATCGTCGACCGAGTGCCAAGCCACATTTCGAAAAAGCAAAATTCTACCTCAACTACGCGTCTAAAAGGTAACGAGTTGAGATCTGTTACCGTTGGAGTATAGATAAGTTTTCGCTACACTGCTGAAATTCCAGGTTCGCTCGTTTGGCTGGCACTGATCCACGCAAAATCATGCTGTCAGAAATGAGGAACGAGATGTTGTCTAAATGAATAACAAACTCGTCATATGATATATATCGAAGTAATCATCCTTGTACCTCATGTTATTCGTTTACAATGTCACTCACTTCCCATTGTCTTCTAAATGGGGCCTTTTCTTGAAGCATGGGTTTCCACACTTAGAATCGAGCAGATTTCTTGTGCATTAGTAAGTAATAAATAATGTCCGAACATGTATTGGAACTATCAGAAGAAAGAAGACGTGCAGTGTTGTCTCAAAAACTTCGCGACATCCAGAGAAATCTATCCAATTTTCGTGCTAATCCCTCTATTATATAAACCGCTAACTTGCTAACTTGTAACATACAGGCATCCAGACGAACAATTTCCTTAATAGCGATCAATCGGGAACCCCTTTTTTGGAAATTTTCGCATCCTATCCCAAGTGCTCTGTTTGAAAGTCCAAAATTGGGTACGTGAACACTTTCTATCCACGGCAGGGGTGGAGTCTGTAGCGTATCCAGCAAGATTTTTCCATTCATTTTTTCATCGTGGGAGTACGAAAGTTGCAAAGGTGGGATTTTTCTGCATGTTGTAACGTATATGACTGCTGCAGATGTACACGATTCCAGAACACTAGAAGTGTCTGATCTGAGGATATCTCGTACTTGTGATATTGGTTGTTTCTCGGTGTGAAAAACTTGGCGTCATGTTCGGCTTCCAAGATAGAATGAAGAGACTCGCACATAGTGCAAAGAATTAAATGACGGAAATGAAAGTCTCCGAAAAAAAGTAAAACACGACGCCACACTAGGCTGTTCTCATACTTTTTATCAACACTCAGTAGCTTGGCGACCTGCTTGATGGCGTTCTCACTGTGTTGTTGGACCCTGAATAGACGAAGTATATTTCGAATCTGTTGCTCCTTAAAGGCACGGGTCGGCATTGTATTAGTGAATTATTCTTTTCGAAAAATAGAGGAGGCGCCATGAAGAACATAAGGGGCAGGGAAAAGCAAAGCCGGCACAGAAATGATGTTCTGCCGCTCAAGTGGTCAGCAACATCGCGCGCAGCACTTGATACGGCAATTTCTTTGTGAGCCTTGGTTTACCCACCCATGTCCACAGATTGCGGGTGAGGCTAGGTTGCTGATAAGACCAGAGTGCTATCAGTGAGCCAGTAAGCGTCGCCCCTTATGATCTGCCGCAATGATTCAGGGCTCACAGTACAAAGCTTGTGCCATGCCAAGGTTGTACTCTTGAATATAATATATATGATATACATTTGACCTTTTTATCAATCAACTGCCGGGATTCCTATGAGAAAGTGATAATCTGAATTAATGTGAAGGAACATTAGCCTGCGCGTTCACTGCGTTGCGCAAAATCCAAATTTTTTACGACCCCCCCCCCCTCATTGAGCGTGTGTGTTTTGTTTTGTTTTGTTTTGTGTGCTGAAAGCTCAAAAACTCGAATGTACTGCTCAAAAACCTATGGGAAAAAATGTTCGAACGTGTGATTTTTTCGAAAAATGGATTTTGAAAAACGGTTTGGTGCTTGTCAGAAAGAGCAAATCCTGTGCTTTCACACCATGAAAAGTGCATCACAGAAATGGAAACGAAGTGAGTTGTGCCCGCTTAAAGCCCAAAAACTCACGATTTCAAATGTGTTCGGCAAAACCCTCTGAAATGTTCGAGGGTTTTGCCGAACACATTTGAAATCGCGGCCTGAGGCCGGATCTCAAATGGAAAGAGCAAATTGTGTACTTTCACACCATGAAAAGCGCATCACAGAAATGGAAACGAAGTGAGTTGTGCCCGCTTAAAGCCCAAAAACTCACGATTTCAAATGTGTTCGGCAAAACCCTCTGAAATGTTCGAGGGTTTTGCCGAACACATTTGAAATCGAACAAACGACTCCTAAAAGCAAAAACAAAAACAAACAACATTCTGACAAACAAAATGGGAGGCGGTCATATGGCGCGGTCACATTGCCATTGGGGCGCATGGGCTGTAGTTGCCACCCCAGGCGCCGCCCATATCCCGGCCAAATAACTCGTCCGGATCACCGAACGAATAGATTATCGTGGTTGATCGGTCTGCAATAGAGCGCGCCAGAGTAGACTGGATTGCAGAGCCTCCCAAGCTCACCATTCTTGACTCTTCTTCCGGCTTCATTCTTGCGCTGAGTTCGCACTGCACACTTCAACTATTAGAATGACTGTAGAGTTACTTCGAAGTGATTGTATCACGATCATTTTGGAACTGTGATACATTGCACTTTCCAGCAACTTACAGTGGATGACAACAATTACTATACGTGGTAAGTATTGTTAAGTCTTTTTCTGTTCAGGGAACAGTATTGGAAAGTCTATTGCTTTGACTAAACTAGGCGCTTTTTTTAGGAACCATTCTTGAAACCTATTCACAATGGCCTTTTTGTGTACGAACCATCTAAACCTAAACAGTACTACGGTTGATCAGCTCACTTGGAGTCTTCAGCTGCAGTTTTATTATTTCTCATCCCTTTTTGTTATTTTGCCATCACCTGCGATCCACTTCACTAACTTGTTCGGTGTAATATTCTCGAATTCACCCCTCTTTGAGTTCTTTGGTGAATTTCTATGTCCTGCCTCACCTTTTGAGAATGACACTCATCAGTAATTATTACTAGAGGAGACAATAAAACGTGCAATGTTGCACATGATATGCCTAAGGGACTCGCAAGGACACAGAGATTGGGATGAGATATGCTTTTGGCAAAGTAGAACTGAATCACAAGTGTAGAAAACAGGGATCTCATTACCCCAACAAGGGGATCGCTCAGTGGTATGGGATTTGATTGATGAGAGAACATCAAAGATAACACATTCAAGTGACAGAAGACGAATAACTCGGTTAGGAGAGTCCAATCAGATTAGAAAAACGAGCTGCTGTTGTCTCGAACGCTTTGGGTCTTTTCCAACAGGGGCATGTGGTGCGGTTTTTGTACTGCGTACAGTGCAAGGGGAAACCCTCAAGGTGCGTGGGTCATTTCTCTTCCATTTTAACATCCCAGAGCTCCTCACCCTGCAAAATTTCTGTGTGGTCAGAATAGCACGTCGACATAATTTTCCCTTTCTTTCACGCATAGTTAGACAAAATCTATAACGGCATCCTTATCTTAGAAAGCTATAAGAAATAAACCAGCAAAACTGCTTAAATAATATCATATTCATGCACGGTGATTGATTCTCACGCATTCATCAATTAGCAGAAAATCAAGGAGTCTCAATACTTATCTCACAGCTTTCGGGAGAAGCAAATCCAAAAAACCACTGCTGGTGAAGTCACAACGAAACTTGGATACATGAAACTTGGATACCAACCCACAATGAAACTGTTTTCTGAACAAAAAAAAACTGAACAATAGTTACCTACCTCGTATCGGAATTATTGTCATCCACTGTAAGTTGCTGGAAAGTGCAATGTATCACAGTTCCAAAATGATCGTGATACAATCACTTCGAAGTAACTCTACAGTCATTCTAATAGTTGAAGTGTGCAGTGCGAATTCAGCGCAAGAATGAATCCGGAAGAAGAGTCAAGAATGGTGAGCTTGGGAGGCTCTGCAATCCAGTCTACTCTGGCGCGCTCTATTGCAGACCGATCAACCACGATAATCTATTCGTTCGGTGATCCGGACGAGTTATTTGGCCGAGATATGGGCGGCGCCTAGGTGGCAACTACAGCCCATGCGCCCCAATGGCAATGTGACCGCGCCATTTGGGATACACCAAAAAACTATTGACTGATATTTGAATGGAAAAATTCGCGCCCTTACCGGGCTAGGTGGCCTGGAGCGCATTTTCCACTGCTCGGGACGGGAAATCAAGGGGAAATGAAATTATATTGCTTTAATTTGAGTAAATCAGGATTTTTTTTCTAAAATCAGGTACATTTTTGTTCCCAGGGCTTTGTAATTTCAGGTATCTGCCAAGATTTCCGCGGACTTCCTAATCTGCTTTCCGTATGACCCGATATACTAGGTTTGATGTAGTTACGGACCCCTTATTTAAAAGCTTATAACTTCGCTCGCAGTCATTCTCATGGAACCGGACACCAAAATTTTAAAAATTCAAATAGTTTTCTTTATAAAAAGCGTTTGAAATGTTGCAAATGTGCTATAATTTAAAAAATCGTACCGTCGTTCCGTTTCCTGTGCACACGCGAGTTTTTGACATTCAAACATTCATAACTTTCTTCATAATTCAACTTTTTGCAAATGTTCAAGGCTAATTAGAAACTGGAAGATTAGCGCTTCTAAACAAGCACCTGAAAATTTTCCAAGCGATCATTCTCTCAAAAAATAGTCCCGTTGTTCCGTTCTTGGGTGGTTTGGGGTCCGATTTTTGAGAAGGCGCGAGTTTTCGACATTCAAACGTTAATAACTTTCTTCATACTCAACATTTTGCAGATGTCTAAGGCTAATTAGAAACTAGAGGATTAGAGCTTTCGAATAAGTGCTAAAACTTCTTGAAATAATCACTCGCTCAAAAAATAGTCCCGTTGTTCCGTCAATTCCACCTTGATTCTTTTTCTAAGCCTTTTTCCTAAGACGCAACTTTGCGATCTTCAAAGACTCATAACTTCCCTAAAAGTCAATAAAATGAGAAGCGGTAAAGACCGCTGAAATCTACGCGATGAGTACTTCAAAACTGGTGTGAAAATTTTCGGAGTTCATTCTTCTGCCTCAAGCTCGTAAGGGGTCTTTAAAGTCCGATTCAGCAAGCTCGCTACACTTTGTTTCGCGCTTGAATTTATTTGAAAGCATCGAAACTCTCTTCAGAAAGTTTGTCTGCTTACGGCCGCTGACAGAGGAGGCGTTTTTATGGGAAAACGCCTCGGGTATACGCCGTGCACCTATCTGTGGGCAGAGTTCGCACTCGCATTTTGAAAAGTCTTCTGTTTTCCTGAAGAAGGTGTTAGTATCCTGATTGAGTTGTATTGTGCTGTTATATGGCACTCTTGTTTCACTTTCCCATGAACTGCTCTACACTTTGTTCTCCTCGGGATTTCAGGAATGTTTCATCATCGAAGACAGACCATGTTTTTGCACTACACTGTAACAAAGTTTTTGGCTATTGTCTATTGTACTCTTGATCTATGCCGCGGAGCAAAAGCGCCGTCCGGATAGCGTCGCTTAAGGATAATAAGCTGATGGTGAGACTTATAGTGCTCTGCATGCTTTAATGCTCCCATGGAGCTCATGTCTGTGTGACTCTCCGACAGCGTGCAGAGCTCCTGGAGAACATTAGGCTGAAAGTGCACTCCCGGACACTGCACTTTTCAAGCCGTCTTGCAGCCCGTCTGTGGATACGACCCCCTCCCTTTTCGGTCGGCTGAATACGACCCCCTCGTTGTTCTTTGCGCAACGCAGGGTTGACCCTGCCTGCCGGAGAAGGTTAGTACGTCGAAAAACATATGTATTGACGGGGAGATTAGGATAGTAGTAGAGTAGGATATTGCGCTGACAAGATTAGATACGTATCGATTGAAATCGCCGGAGAGTAGTAGATTACGATATTACGATAGTAGGATAGTAGTAGAGTAGAGAAGGATAGGCGTAGGAATAGTGCGCTAGGATAGTGCGCTGACAAGATTAGATACATAGTATTTGACGATTCCTGCGGCTTCATTGAATAAGTCTTCTGTGTAGCAGATTGAAGAGAAGCTCATTTAACATTTATTTCGACAACGTTTCGGGTTTATAAACCCTTCTTCAGGTCTCTCTAAACTATATACATTGCATTCGGCAACAGCTAAGTAAATGTTACACATAGAAACTCTTAGGGGAATCCTAGTCAAGGACTGACCTTGGAACGGAGGGGAGTTGGGACGATGTTGGTCCTGCGAGCTCAATAGGATTGCTGGAAATAAAAACAGAGCAAAGCACTCCTTCTGATTGGTAGCCACGTAAGACACGTGGCTACCGATCAGTGACCTAATCTAGAAAAGAACTCAAGAAAAGAAAGTAAAAAAACAAAAGAAAAGTAGGCAGGAAAAGAAATACAGGCATAATAGGAGTATTGATTTTCTATTTGTGGTCGCTTACTATCCTACTATCCTAATCTCGTACTCTACTATATCCTACTATCCTAATATCCTGATCAATATGTATCTAATCTGTTCAGCGGAATCTACTACTATCCTACTATCGTAATATCGTAATATCCAACTCTCCGGCGATTTCAGTCGATACGTATCTAATCTTGTCAGCGCAATCTACTACTATCCTACTCTCCTACTCTCCTAGTCGCTCAGTATCGCTAGTATCCTACTATCCTACTCTCACTATTATCCTGATCTCCGGAGTCGCGAACTATGAACGCGGCTTTACTTACAAAACGCAGTGGAACAGTGAGGAAGGCACCGCGTTTTTGTGTTAGACCTTTCTCAGTTTCGCTAAAGTCCATCCAGAATACGCGTGATAACGTCTGGAACTATGTATCTCACAACTGTAAACATCCAGCCAACCTCTTCTTCGAATTCGGAAATTGCGGTGAATCTTTTGCTGTCAGTTTCGAAACGAAAATGAAATATGCCTATTGACATAAGTGAGGAGTTAATGCTTATCATTTATTTACATTCACCATTATTTAGAACTCCTAAAGGATTAGCGGTTCAATGAGTTTGGGCTTTCTTGATATTGCATTAGAAATGGAAACTTATCATTTGCTGAAGACTTGTTTGAGTTTATGCAATCGACTTCTATTAAGTAAGCTGGTCATCGATACAATGTGCACGTACCACTACAAAATAGAATTCGTAAGTAGGGACGCTCTAATGACAACGCGAGTTACGTGACGCAATTGGCGACTTTTGTGTTCTGACGCGCTTATCAGCCTTATCTAGCTGCAATCACTTTCCACTCACCCAGCAACAATGTTCCCGTTCCACCCCACATAACACTTGTAAGTATGACGCTGCTCTGTGTCAACGCGAGCTGCGTAACGGAATTGACGACTTTTGCGTTCTGACGCACCTTATCAGCCGTTATCAGTTGCTATCGCTTTCAGTCATATACCACCAATGTCCCGGGACCCACCCACATAACACTTGTAAGGTATGGACCCGGTGTCAATGCAAGCGGAGCAACGGACTTGACGAATTTTTTGCGTTCTGACGCACCTTATCAGCCTTATCAGTTGCTATCGCTTTCAGTCATATACCACAATGTCCCGGGACCACCCCACATAACACTTGTAAGTATGGACTCTGGTGTCAATGCGAGCAGGCAACGGAATCGACGACTTTTGCGTTCTGACGCATCTTATCAGCCCTTATCAGTTGCTATCGCTTTCATTCATGTACCACCAATGTCCCGGGACCACCCCACATAACACTTGTAAGTATAGACGCTCTAGTACCAATATGAACGACAAAACGAAATTGGCGATGCTCGCTTTCTAGCCCCTCTTATCAGCTATTATCAGTCGTTATCAGTTCCTATCACGTACCACTTGTGTCCCCATCCCACCCCCTATAACATATGTAAGAACCACTGCGCTATCGTTACTGTGACTCGAGCTATGAATTTCGTGACAACACACACACACACACAGACAGACATACTTAGCGAATTATATATAGTAGGATCATTTGCTTTCAGGAAAGATAAAACTTGGAGAAATTAAAGGATGGGATGGATGGATGATGGGAATGGAACCTGCACTTCGGCCCAAGCCAGAACTTTCAGGTGAACTCCCTCATTCTGGGAAATACCTCCCAAGTCTTTCTTTATACACCATGAAACTTTCCATAATATGCTATTTGCAAAAGCAATTATAAACTTTAGCAAAGAAAAACGAAGCATGCAAGAAGTGCAGACGAATTTTGATAATCACCATCAAACACTCCGAGATATTCTACGGGATTTTCATTCGCTTGTCACTAAACAGCTAAGCAACGCATTTCAGAGGCACGGAATATGTACATTATGTGAACATTATGTGAAGATAAGGAATGACTATGATTAAATGACTATTCAGTGATTATGAACATAATGCATGTAACGTGTATTAGAGTGACCTCAAGACCTGAGTTGTTACATTATTTGAAGCAACGCTAAATGAGGTCAACAAACGAAAAAACAATTCACGGGCATGGCAAAAAGCTTTGAGATAACGTTCACGTAAAACCATCCTCAATGAAGATTCACGTTCAGTACTGTCAGATAGCAAGTGAAGTATGCGACCACAACAAAAATGTAAATCCGTCTGATTACAACGAAGAAGTGCACCATAGTATAGATTAAATTGCAACGCGGAGATGCCAGAAACAGACCAAGTCTCCGCTCTTTGGTTGAAAAAAGGCTGGAGTAAAGAGCACAGGACATCTAGCTACGGAACATGCCCAGGTTGTCAAAGAGCACCCAAATCAATAATAAAAAGCCTGACGTTGCGAATAGTACCTTTTCACGCGAGCACACTTTTCAAGAGCAAATGAAATCCGTAACCATATACAAAGCAACCAAGCTCTAAGTCTTTCGAAACTCGAAGTTCAATTCAAATGCCGAAATATACGGAAGATATAAAATACAACGCTAGATGGTGTTCGAAAAAGTTCACATTTCAAGCCTTCCAGTGGAGTTGTTGCTTGCTTCCTGATCCTTCATGTTGGGCTTGAAGAAAACGGCTGCTCTTCAT